>JAEAOA010001358.1:2855000-2902500 GCA_016746295.1 Potamilus streckersoni
TGTGCTTCTTGAAGAGAAATAAGCAAGATATTGCATTATCTGTACCTTAGATTCTAGATGGATCATATACTCTTTTCATTGGTTAAATGAAGCACTCCATATTAAACACAAGAATCCAGACATTTCTAGTGCAGACATTTTCTATTATGCTGAATTACATAGCACTTTTCATCAAAAGTCTGATTTAAATTGAGTCCATTTTTGAGCAAACAAAATTTCCACATATAATGGCAGGTATCAGGACTTGAAAAAGGTATTGTAATGGATCTTCATAAGAGGAGGTAATCCTTCAAAGCTGGCATTTTTTAAAACTTTTTTTCATAAGCCACTGGCTTATGGTTTAGTTGCGCAGCTCAAAAAACCTGGTCAATTTTGATGTTTCTGTGCAATAAGCCATGAAATGGAACCCAATCAGTTTTCATGTAGAAGATGCCATAACCATATTTTGCAATCTTTATGAAATCCTTATTTTCTCCAACTTTGTTGAGGATGTTGATATTTTGCATGTAGTGACTCCATACAGTTTGGCTGTAATATGACTTGCAACCATATATTAAACTTTTTTTTAAGGGTATACATAATTCTGTCCAGAGATAGTTTAAGTATAAAATTTGCCTGATAGATGAGAAATAACAAATTTAATTTGATATATTTACTGTAAGGCAGAGTGTATTAAATTCTTCTGCCTATATGTCTAGTTGTTGTCTCTGTACATTTTCTTTGTGGAACATTATCATCTACTGCAGTTTTTGCAAGGGATTTGCAATTTAGATATGGAATATTGATTTTGGGTTTCATAGTCAAGGTTATGGCAACTTAAAAAAATGGCTTCTGACCAGTAACATTATTACTAAATCATATCTTACAACTAAGTTTTGTGTATGGCTTACATTGAGGAAGAAACCATTTTGGTGTTGAAAGGTCAATATGACTGTGTCTGATAGGAAATGGTTTTCCTCAGAAAGCCAACAGTTGAACATCAGACCTTGACCAAACTGTGAATAGTTTATGGGTAAGATATCAGCATGTAGATTCTGAGTTCTGAAGATGAAAGGTGAAGTTCAACTGTTTGGGAAAGAAAAGGCTTTGCATTACTTCTTTTGTTGTTGAGAAAGTTTTTTGACCAAACTGAGAAGATGTGTTGCACTGAGTAATGAAGAAAAGTATAGATTCTGATGTCACAGGTCATGAAAATTTCCTACTGATTTAGCTAGCTAAAAGACCATACATTCTGACCAATTGGTTGAGATTTTTGCAGGGCCCATTGAATAATAATCTTTAGATTCCACTATGCCCTACAAGTGCCTATACATAGAACTGTTAATCACTGGACAGATACATAATGTCAATTTATTGTAATACTGTTTATTCTAGCAGGTGATGTCTCTGTAAAATAAATACTTATCATAACTCAAAATATTCTCTTAATTTTAGTTGTCACAACAGTGTGTTAGTACATTTATTATCAATATAAAGTACTACTTCCAAATTAATATAACCAAATTTGAACTTCACTATTTAAAAAATAGCTACCATAGTTGGAGATTATACAAGGATATTTTACTATCCATACATTATTGCTCAGTAGACAATGTTTGTCATGACTAATCTTGTGCCAATAAGCTCAGAAACTTGAACATGAGCTTGTGTATATTCATATCTCAGTTAGTGAAATGGCCTTAGTTTTATTATGATACCACAACAGTAATAGTGGAATATAGTGTTCCACTTGTACTCCTGGTGACTCCCTCCCTGACCCAGGTGACTGCCAATCTTACTACCATTGCCTCTTCAGTTGGACTGTGATCAAGGACTGTCCTGTTGACAAGTCTTCAAAAAGTCCATGAAATGATGCCTTACCAAGAGTTCCAGCTTTAATTATGCAATCTAGGTGATTGATTTTATCTTTCATGGCAGGATAATAGGAAGCACTCAATAAGGACTTGTTTGTTACAGTATGAATGGGGTCTGCCTAATGAATTTATCAACTGTAGAAGTTTGAGGCACTTGAGCAATAGCAATTAGATTTTCATGGTAGATAAATCCTCAGTTTCTCAGAATATTTTGGGAATATTGAAATTTTGCATTATGTCTTGTAACAATATATTCAACTATTTTTGGTTTTCTCCTGTGTGCATTGCTTTGGTATATGGCCTTGTGATTATAGCATTCACCTCACATTTGGGAGACTGCAGGTTTTAATGTTGGCTGAGTCATACCAAAGACATATAAAATGGTATTAATAGTTGCCTCACTTGCCTTTCTGCATTAACAGTTTAGTGCTAGGACTGGTTGGCATGGATAATGTGACTGCATGGGACATGATACTACATGTCTGCAGCATGAGGCCAGTGCTTGACATCAGTATAAACTGTCACTCTACAGATATTGAAGTGATATGTCTGAAAAATTGTTAAAGCTACATTAAAAATCACACACACACACCCACCATTATCCCTGTCTCAGGGTACAGAGAATTCATTACTGTGGCCAGTTATAGATGATGGTACAAGTATTTCATTTGCTGATACATGAGGTGTATTAAATTTAGTTCTTATACATTTACTGTGCAGCAAAGGGTATCTAGTTCTTTTATCTGTCCATTTGTTACCAATTTTGTTTCTATGGAAGATGCTGTTGAGTCTGTGACAGCAACTTAAATGTAAAATGGCTTCTGCACAAGAACATTAGCATTCTGTATATCATGTCTTGTAAATATGCTTTTTGTAAGGCTTGAGCCAAGGAAGAAGCCTATCAGTTTTGGTGGCAAAGGTCGAGATCACCATGTGATAGAGGAGAAATGGTTGCCACAAAAAAACATTAGTTATACATGATAGAGCTGGACCAAAATTGTGTGGATGGCTTTCAGGTCAGGTAAGGTGTGAGCATATAGATGATGGCTTTAGAAGGTGAAAGGTGAAGGCTGTTGTTTCTGGAAGTAAAGGCTTTCCATAATGTTCGTTGTGGAGGCTGTTCCTTGCCCATACTGAGTGGATGTCTTGCACTTATGGTAATGAAGAAATGTGTAGATTATGGTTTCAGAGTTCATGGTTGTGGTGTATTTCTGCTGATTCATTTAAGCTCAAGACAAGCATTTTGACTAATTGGTCGAGATTTTAGGTCCCACTAATAATAATTCTTAGACTCTACTATACCCTGCAAGTTCCTACACAGAGATCTAATAAATTATCAAACACTAGACTGATGTATAATGTAATGTTCAGAGTACTTGTGTTCATTTTAGTAATTGACAAGTTTATTCATAAAATAAATATGCTAATAATTTATTTTCTCTTAATTTCAGTCTTCACAACAGAATGTAAGTACATTTTTTTTAATATATACAATTACAGTTAATATAAGCAATATTGCAACTTCAGTATTAAACAATTGCAGCTCTTTTTGGAAATTATACAAATTTTACTATCAATACAGTCAACTTTCTGTATGGCATGACTAACCTTGTGCTCATGAGCTCACAAAAACCTGCACATGAGCTCAGTATGGTAGTGAAATAGCCTGATAACTTTATTATATGGCACCACCACAGTGATACGACATATAGTTCCTCTTCTTATTCGTTTGTAGTTTTATCAGCCTGCATCAAAGACTGTCATTGGGTTATGTGTTTAGATTAATTTTCAGTCACTGGTGTGGCATCCACATTGCATGAACTAATTTTTGGTGAAATACACAAAATAATTTCACTCATCTTCATACCTTGGCAATTTGAGAGTGTTATATGAAAATGTAAGAAAAGCCCACCACTGTCTAGAAAATTGCTTGGTATGTAGGTAGAGGTCATGAGACATAAGAGTAAAATAAAAACAAAAAAATGGAGTTGAACCTTAATTTTGAAAATCTGTTCTTTCAAACTATGTAGAGATTAATGTGAAATGTCTTAAATGTTCTAGCAACAGAGACCACAGCTTCTCTTTGTACTCCTGGTGAGTCCCTTCCTGATCCAGATGACTGCCGATCCTACTACTATTGCACCTTCAGTCGGACTGTGATCAAGAAGGACTGTCCTACTGATAAGGTCTACAGTAGGTCCAAGAAACTATGTGTGATGAAAGGTTCAAGCTTTGATGATTGCAGTCTAGGTGAGTGATATATTCTTCTTTCTTGGCTGGATATTGGGAAAACACTAAACAAGGATGAGCATAGTGTACACAGTCATCTTCTTGCAATACTTGTGTCTGCTTAGTGAAGTGGTCAAGTTTAGAATTTTTAGGTACTTGAAGGATAGATTACATTTTGTGCCTCTTGTTTCAGACATTACATTGGGTCTGTACCTGATGTGAGATTTCAAATGGATCATATGCTCCTTGCATTGGTTAAGTGAAATGCTAATTATAACGATGAAAATCATGATGAGAATATGCTGCTTTCTGAACTCTTTTGGCTTATGATTTTTGTCAGAAATATTTTAAAAATTGATACATTCAGTACTATGTGGCAGCATGCATTCTGTGCTAATCAGAACTGCTTTAGTATTGGTTTTGATAAGCAGTCCACTTTTTATCAACAAAAAATTCCTCACTTAGTGGCAATGATCAGGACTTGTACAATAGTAGTGAGATGGATCCTCATCACAAGAGGTAATAATTTAGAGTTGCCTTTTTTCATCACATCCTTTTTTGCATGAGCCACAGTGGCTCAGGCATTGCAAGAGTTGTGCACCATGTGCAGTAACCAAAGGTTGCCATATTTGCACCTAATATATGCAATAATGCTGTTGAATTTAGGGTCCATGGCCATGGTCATAACAGCTGACAGAGTAAAATGGTTTCTGCACAATAACATCTATATTGCATGTGATAACAAAGCTTTTTATATGTCTTGCACTGAGGAAGAACCCTATCCATTTTGGGGTGAAAGGTCAAGGTTACTATTTCTGATAGAAGAGGAATGGTTTCCACAAAATATTTTGTTGTGCATCACAGATCTTTACTAAACTTTGTGGATGGCTTTCACCTTGGCTAAGATATGAGCATATAGATGTTGGCTTTAGAAGATGAAAGGTGAAGGTCATTGTTTCTGGAAGAAAAGGATTTCTGTAACAACTTTTGTTGTGAAGGAAGTCCCTTGCCCAAATTAAGTGCATGTGCATTGAGGGTAATGAAGAATTGTGTAGATTATGGTTGTATGTTTCTACTGATTCATATAAGCTCAAGACAATGCATTTTAACCAATTGGTTGAGATTTATAGGACACACTAAATACTTCTTGGACTGTACAAGTGCCAAAACAGAGCTGTTAAATACTGGACAGATGTATAATGTGATATCCGGAGTACTTGTGTTCATTTTAGCTAATTATAACATATTTTCTATTAATTTCAGTTATAACAACAGAATGTAAGTACATTTATTTTTAATATATACAATTGCTATGCACAAGTCAATATAACCAGTATTGCAACTAAAATATTAAAAATTGGCAGCTCTAGTTGGAGATTACAAAAATATTACTCCCCATACATATAGTCAAGTCTGATGGCCTGATAACTTTGTTATATGGCACCACCACCTTACTATGAGGATTTCAAATGGATCATATACATCTTGTATTCATTGAGTAAAATGCTAACCATAAAGATGAAGCTCATGTTGGAAATGTACTCCTTTTTCTGAACTGTTTTTGCTTATGGCCTGATTTTTCTTGAATTTTTTTTTTACAGATTCATACATTTACTGCTAAGTGGCAGCATGCATTATGTACTACACAGAACTGTGCTTTAATATTCTGATTTAGATCATGCAGAGTCCACATTGTACCCACACAATATTCCTCACTTAGTGGCAATGATCAGGGACTTGTAAAATAGTGGTAAGATGGACCTCGTCACAAGAGGTTTTTATGCATGAACCACAGTGGCTCAGGCATTTCAACTAGAGTTGTGCACAATGTGCAGTTACCAATGGTTACCATGTTTGTACATAATATATGCAAGAATGCTGTGGAATGTAGGGTCCATGGCCAAGGTTACAGCAGCTGAGTAAAATGGCTTCTGCACAATAACATTGGTATTAAATTGCATGTAATAACAAAGCTTTTTATATTTTTATATGGCTTGCACTGAGGAAGAACCCTATCCATTTTGGGGTGAAAGGTCAAGGTTACTATTTCAGATAGAAGAGCAATGGTTTCCACAAAATGACATTTTTTGAACATCACAGATCTTATCCAAACTTTGTGGATGGCTTACACCTTGGGTAAGATAATGAGCATATAGACATTGGCTTTAGAAGGTAAAAGGTGAAGGTCATTGTTTCTGGAAGAAAGGGATTTACATTGAAAAAAATTTGTTGTGAAAGATATTCCTTGCCCAAACTTAGTGGATGACTTGGTAATGAAGAAATTTATAGATACTAGTGTCAAGTCAGATATCATTGTTTTATTCAGTTTAACTTGAGACCATGGATCTTGACCAATTTAAATGTTTCAATTTCACATCAAATTAACTATGGATCAATGATCTTAAATACAATAGCAGTTGGAAGATAAATGTCAGCTGTCCTTTCAAAATATTGCTTGAAAGATCATTGAAGTGATTTACTTAAGTGATTTACTTAACTCACATAACAGGATGGATAAGTTAGATACATAACTGATTTCATTAAATGTCTTCATAATACTTAACATAAATCCACATAAGGAATAAAATCAGTAGCATATGTATGGTTAAGTTGTATATAAAACTTATTGATTTATCATGTACTTGTAACTTTTTTAAACCCAGTTTTCTTGTAAACAAATATTCATGAAACTTGTATAGTATTTAAGTTGTGTACTGGTACTTAGTTTAAAATTAAATTTAATAGCATAAATTGTCATTTTTTTGCTCAGTTGAACATTGTAGGTGAGTCTGTTGGAGAGCTATGAAGTTTTAAAATCCATTGTAGAACTTTTGGTTGGATTTGGTTTATAGTTTGCAGTAAACTGTAATGCAGAAAATTACATATCCATAAGCTTAGTTCACTGATAAAAGTGAAACAATTTTGTCCCACTCAGCTCTGAACTTTGAAAAAATAATACTGAAATCAAACAGCTTGTATTACCTACAAGAGACTTGTGTATCACTTTTAAGTGAAACATAGGTGATGAATAAATCCAATATTGTTTCACTTGTAAAGACTAATAATTGTTATAATTATATATTCACAGTATAAGCAATTAAGGGATTTATAAGTCAACAACAACTTCAATTACAAGTTGCTTTACTTCTGTCTAGCATGATTTCTTAGTCAAGCTATAGGTCTCTTAAGTGAGGCTTTGGGCAAACAACTGTTTTTCTATTGAGACATGTATACAGTGAAACCAAATATGCAAATCATACTAAATATCCACTTGTCCATTCTGTTGCATTTGTTAATGTAAATCAAGCATTCTAGTCTAAGTATATGTTTGTTTGTTTGTTTCATCTTGTGCATTCATGTAAAACAATGCATCCAAGACTAAATAACAAATTATCGGTTTCATTGCATGCATTCATGTAAAATCGAGCATCTGGACCAAGTACGTATTTGTCAGTTTCATTACATGCATTCATTTAAAACCAGGCATCCAAGACTAAATATCACTTTGTCAGCTTCATCGAATGCATTCATGTAAAACCTGAAATTATCTTTTCATTACTTTCATGTGCATTAATAGGAAACCAAACATCCATTTGTCATTTTTATCTAGTGCAATAAATGAGAATTCAAGCATATCATTCACTTGAAATATCCACTATTCACTTCAGTCGCATGCATTACTGTGAAAGTAAGCATCATGGTCTATGAAAATATGTGATACTTTTGTCAAATGCATTACTATCAAACTAAACACCAGTGCAGAATATGATCAAAATTCCTTAGTATCCAAACATTACTCATTGATAACTCATTTATCACATTTTATGTATTTGGTAATTCATTCATTGCACTTTCAGAAGCTGGAATTGTCTAGTTTTGCAAAATTCATTTTCCATATTTTAATAGCTGCTAAGAATAGTGTAATTTAGACAAATTCAGGATGAATTTTTGGAGCACAAGGGAGCAATCATTTTAGTTAGCAGTGTCCTATGATCAAAAAGTAAAATATCCATAGAAATTTCAGCCACATTACATGAAAGTAGCATATAGGTATGCCAACATTCTCTCAACTTTGCATGTTTAAAATACAAACAACTTCACCTTACATACATCACTCTCTCAAAAGTACATAATAACTGTTGAGTGCCACCATAATAGTAAATACAATAGTTGGAACACCTTTCATTATGTTCCCTATCCAAGTTTGTCAGTGTATCCTTGAATTCCAGTTGTCATTCATGTTGATGAGAAAATAACCACTAAGCCTTTTAAGTGAAGCATTCGATGGACAATTATTTTTTCCATACCTATTATATTTTGCTCATGTCATGCTTGTTACTCACAATGTCAGTAAATATTTGACACTTTCATTATTGCAAAAACAGGCATCTCAGATGCACAATATAAAGTAATAAAATAACAAGTATGATTTAAAAAAGCTAAACAAAATTATTATTAATCATTGCTTGAAATAAAAAAGTGACAAAAACTGCATTTGGAAAGTCTTCAATGAACTCACTGGAGGAACACACAAAGATCAGATAAATAAAATTCATTTACTTCTGGTAAATGACACCATAGTCACTGATGACAAATGACATTGCAAATGTTTTCAATGATTTTTTTTCACCAACATTACCACAAAGTTCAAAGAACCAGTGATAGAAAACAACTTTGAACTGAAAAAGTTCTGTAGCAGCAAAATTTCTAAGGAGGTATGTTTCTCTATCCCACCAGTATCAAAAATCTTGGTTAAGAAATGTCTCAGTGAACTTGATACTAAGAAAGCTACAGGACTTGATGAGAATGATTCACAACTATTAATTCTTCTGCCCTCTGCTATTGTAGATAGCATAACATAATCAATTTAAGTATTGCAACCTCATCTGTCCCCAAATTATGGAAAACTGCAAAATTAACTCCTATTCACAAATCTGGTCCTAAGGATGATGCTGATAACTACAAGCCAATCTCAATACTACCAAACTTGTCAAAATTTATTTGAAAAGCATGTCCATGACTCATTCATGTCACATTTAACCAAACACTTGCTATTACACCCTAATTAATCAGGCTTTAGACAGAAACAAGCATGTGAGACTACCATGATCTCCATAACTGAAAAATGGCTTCAAGCACTTGACCAAGGTAGAATAATAGGATCTCTATTTGTAGATTTCAGGAAAGCTTTTGACAAGGTGGATCATGAATTCCTTTTGAAGAAACTGAAAATCTACCAATGTGATAAAAGCACAATTAGATGGTTTACTTCATACTTAAGTGAGAGAACACAACATGTTTATATAAATAATGTTCATTCTGAACCTGGAACAATTAGATGTGGAGAACCACAAGGCTCAATTCTATGCAGATGACACATTGTCAGACATCCAAAACACAAAGCATGAACTTAAAATTTCTCTACAGAGTGCCTAAAGCAAACTGGACAACTAGTGCACATGCAATGGCATTGTGGTTAACACTGGTAAAACTAAAATATTACTTATCTCAACATGGATAAAAAGAACAAAACTTGATAGTGATGAACTATGTCTGACCTGGAAGAATAAAAATATGCAAATAGTCTGTCATGATAGTCTACATGGTGTTTTGGTAGACCCTATCATGGACTGAATATATCAAACTTATCAGTGAAAAATTCAATTCAAATTTATGGCTTCTCAGCAGGATAAGGCACATTCTCCAAGAAAGGCACAGAAAACTATTTTGTAAGTTACATATTACCCTATTTAGACTATTGTAATACAGTATGGGGTAATTCAAATGATAACAACTTAGCAAAGCTGGCACATCTCCAAAAAGAGCTTTTGAGATAATATCAATAAAGAAAGAGCAAGGAAAATTGAGCTGGTAATTTAAAACATATTACCTATTAAAGACCGAATATGTTTAAGAAAAGCCAAATTAATGTACAGGATATCCAATAATAGTGCTCCTGAATATTTACAATCACTATTCAAGTATAGGCCACCCAGAAATACTCCCTACCTGTGATCAATGTCTACTAAAGATTACAAAATTCCCGAACCAAATAAGGAATTATTTAAAAAGGTTTCCAATACTGAAGAACTTTGCTCTGGAATAGTATTCCAGTTGAGATTAGAAATGCCCACTCTATTTTTTTTTTTCAAACCCAGTATATCAAGTGGCTTCAGAGATGTAGCTAAAATGAATAAATTTCTTAAATGAGGGCCTCAAGGTAGATAAGTTCTTAGCTAATTGTGTTACCCTCTTTAAAAAAAAGTCATAATAATAAATAATAATAAAAAAATTCTGTAAATATCCTTTAATCACTTGAACCATGTTTAAAATATGGTATGTTTTTTTTATGTTACTATCTTTGGTACATATGTTGCTGTGATAGCATGCATTTTGACTGTGTGTGTGTGTGTGTGTGTGTGTGCACGAGCGCGTGCACAAATATCTATTGCTTGGCAAATTTCCATCAATTGCTCCTGACACATGCATTAGTGTGAAACCATTTATTTTAATCTGTAAGTATCCATCTGTCAATTTTGTTGGTGTAATAATAGCTCATAAGACATGCATCATGGTCTTTTAAACAAACACCATGTCCCTCAATATATTTAATATTTTTCACACTCTACATCCCAATACGGACTACAGTCAAAATTCCTTATTATTCAAACTGTACTTTTATTCATCAATAACTGTGTTCAGTTTCTACAGAATATCCTTCCATACAAATAGTTTTCCATATGCTATTCAGGAACCTGAAACTTCTTTGATTCCTTTCCATTGCAACAGCATCTCGTAAACCAAAAGAATATCCAACAGACGATCATAAACCAAAAGGATATCCAACAGACTATCCTATAGTAACAGAAGATGGTAAGTTTAACAGATTTTATAATTTCTAATTCTAGCATAGTACCTGTAATTGATAGAAATAAATGACATAATAATAGTGAAAACAACAGCATTTTGTTCCATCAAACTTAAGTGTAAAACAGTCTCATTTCTTGCCATTGATGGCATCAATTTCACAAGTAAAATGTCTTTGTTGGATGCAGTCTCCAGTTGTTATTTGGAGCAGGTTTCTTTACTTTTATCTATTGTGTACAAAAACTAAAAGTGACTTATTAAATTATGAGCTTGCAAATGACTCACCACTTCACTTATAGATCATATAATTCACTTGAAATATCCACCATTCACTTCAAGCGTATGCATTACTGTGAAATTAGGCATTATGGTCTATGAAAATATCTGTTGCTTTTGTCAAATGCATTACTATCAAACTAAACACCAGTGCAGACTATGATCAAAATTCCTTAGTATCCAAACATTACTCATTGATAACCCTGTGTTAAGTGTCTACAGAATATCCTTCCATACAGATAGTTTTCCATATGCTGTTTAGGAGCCTGAAACTTCTTTTTCATTTCTATTGCAACAAACTATCCTAAACCAAAAGAATATCCAACAGACTATCCTGTAGTGACAGAAGTTTGTAAGTACATCAGATTTTGTGATCTCTCAATATGTAGCTTAGGACCTGTAATGCCGGAAAAAATGGTGCCATAATAGTAAATACAATAGTAGGAACACCTTTCATTATGTTCCCTATCGAAGTTTGTCAGTATATCCTTGAATTCCAGTTCTCATTCATGTTGATGAGAAAATAACCACTAAGCCTTTTAAGTGAAGCATTAGATGGACAATTATTTTTTCCATACCTATTATATTTTGCTCATGCCATGCTTATTACTCACAATCCCAGCATCTACATTTCAGTAAATATTTTACACTTTCATAACATTCATTTTTGCAAAACCAGGCATAATAGTTGTTGTGATTATCCTTCCATTCATGTTAGTCACACACAATATTGAGAGCCTAGGCATTTTATGAATCAGTGCACAATGGTCCCTGTAAATGTCTGTCACTTTTTTATGTTGTGTGCATTACTATAAAATCAAACCTCTTTGTAAATATCTGCATCTTCTATCACATGCATTAAGGTGAAAAAGCATCTCAGTTTGTGTAAATATCCTTCAATCACTTCAGTCAGGTTGTAAGGATTTTGTGTTATTTGTATCCATTACTCTTTAGTGCATATATTACTGTGCTAGCATGAATTTTCACTGTATGAGTAGAAATTTCTATCCATTGCTTGGCAGATTTCCATCAATTAATCCTAACATATGCATTAGTGTGAAACCATTTATTTTAATCTGTAATTATCCATCTGTCAATTTTGTTGGTGTAATAGCTGCTCACAAGACATGCATCATGGTCTTTTAAACAAACACCATGTCCCTCATTGTATCTAATATTTTTTACACTCTACATACCAATATAGACTACAGTCAAAATTCCTTACTATCCAAACTGTACTTTTATTCATCAATAACCATGTGTTCAGTTTCTACAGAATATCCTTCCATAGAGATAGTTTTCCATATGCTATTCAGGAACCTGAAACTTCTTTGATTCCTTTCCATTGCAAAAGATTCCATTAAACCAAAAGAATATCCTACAGATGATTGTAAACCAAAAGAATATCCAACAGATTATCATAAACCAAAAAAATATCCAACAGATTATCATAAACCAAAAGAATATCCAACATACGATCGTAAACCAAAAGAATATCCTACAGATTATCGTAAACCAAAAGAATATCCTACAGACTATCGTAAACCAAAAGAATATCCAACAGACTATCCTATAGTAACAGAAGATGGTAAGTTCACCAGATTTTATTTCTAATTGTAGCATAGTACCTGTAATTGATAGAAATAAATGACATCAGAATATTGAAAACAATAGCATTTTGTTCCATCAAACATAAGTGTAAAACGGTCTCATTCCTTTCCATAGATGGCATCAATTTCACAAGCAAAATGTCTTTGTTCTATGCAGTCTCCAGTTGTTATTTGTAGCAGGTTTCTTTACTTTTATCTATTGTGGACAAAAACTAAAAGTGACTTATTAAATTATGAGCTTGCAAGTGACTCACTTCACTTATAGATCATATCATTGACTTGAAATATCCACCATTCACTTCAATCGCATGCATTACTGTGAAAGTGAGCATCATGGTCTATGAAAATATCTGTTGTTTTTGTCAAATGCATTACTATCAAACTAAACACCAGTGCAGACTATGATCAAAATTCCTTAGTATCCAAACATTACTCATTGATAACCCTGTGTTAAGTGTCTACAGAATATCCTTCCATACAGATAGTTTTCCATATGCTGTTTAATAGCCTGAAATTTCTTTTTCATTTCTATTGCAACAGACTATCCTTTACCAAAAGAATATCAAACAGACTATCCTGTAGTAACAGAAGTTTGTATCAGATTTTATGATCTCTCAATATGTAGCTTAGGACCTGTATTGCCGGAAAAAAATGATGCCATAATAGTAAATACAATAGTTGGAACACCTTTCATTATGTTCCCTATCCAAGTTTGTCAGTGTATCCTTGAATTCCAGTTGTCATTCATGTTGATGAGAAAAAAACCACTAAGCCTTTTAAGTGAAGCTTCTGATGGACAATTATTTATTTTTTTTTCCATACCTATATTTTGCTCATGTCATGCTTGTTCCAGCATCAATATCTCAGTAAATATTTTACATTTTCATAACATTCATTTTTGCAAAACCAGGCATAATAGTTGCTGTGATTATCCTTCCATTCATGTTAGTCACACACAATATTGAGAGCCTAGGCATTTTATGAATCAATGCACAATGGTCCCTGTAAATGTCTGTCACTTTTTTATGTTGTGTGCATTACTATAAAATCAAACCTCTTTGTAAATATCTGCATCTTCTATCACATGCATTAATGTGAAAAAGCATCTCAGTTTGTGTAAATATCCTTCAATCACTTCAGTCAGGTTGTAAGGATTTTGTTATTTTATCCATTATTCTCTTTGGTGCATATATTACTGTGCTTGCATGCATTTTGACTATGTGTAGAAATTTCTATCCATTGCTTGGCAGATTTCCATCCATTGCTCCTGACACATGCATTAGTGTGAAACCATTTATTTTAATCTGTAAGTATCCATAGGTCAATTCTGTTGGTGTAATAGCTGATTATAAGACATGCATCATGGTCTTTTAAACAAACATCATGTCCCTCAATATATTTAATATTTTTCACACTCTACATACCAATATAGACTACAGTCAAAATTCCTTACTATCCAAACTGTACTTTTATTCATCAATAACCATGTGTTCAGTTCCTACAGAATATCTTTCCATACAGATAGTTTTCCATATGCTATTCAGGAACCTGAAACTTCTTTGATTCCTTCCATACAAATAGTTTTCCATATGCTATTCAGGAACCTGAAACTTCTTTGATTCCTTTCCATTGCAACAGCATCTCGTAAACCAAAAGAATATCCAACAGACAATCATAAACCAAATTGTGTTACCCTATTTAAAAAAGTCATAATAATAAATAATAATAATAAAAAAATTTCTGTAAATATCCTTTAATCACTTGAACCATGTTTAAAATATGGTATGTTTTTTTATGTTACTATCTTTGGTACATATGTTGCTGTGATAGCATGCATTTTGACTGTGTGTGTGTGTGTGTGTGCGCGAGCGCGCGCACAAATATCTATTGCTTGGCAAATTTCCATCAATTGCTCCTGACACATGCATTAGTGTGAAACCATTTATTTTAATCTGTAAGTATCCATAGGTCAATTCTGTTGGTGTAATAGCTGCTTATAAGACATGCATCATGGTCTTTTAAACAAACATCATGTCCCTCAATATATTTAATATTTTTCACACTCTACATACCAATATAGACTACAGTCAAAATTCCTTATCCAAACTGTACTTTTATTCATCAACAACCATGTGTTCAGTTCCTATAGAATATCTTTCCATACAGATAGTTTTCCATATGCTATTCAGGAACCTGAAACTTATTTGATTCCTTTCCATTGCAACAGATAACCGTAAACCAAAAGAATATCCTACAGATGATCGTAAACCAAAGAAATATCCAACAGATGATGGTAAACCAAAGGAATATCCTACAGACAATCATAAACCAAAGAAATATCCAACAGATGATGGTAAACCAAAGGAATATCCTACAGACAATCATAAACCAAAGAAATATCCAACAGATGATGGTAAACCAAAGGAATATCCTACAGACAATCATAAACCAAAGAAATATCCAACAGATGATGGTAAACCAAAGGAATATCCTACAGACTATCGTAAACCAAAAGAATATCCAACAGACTATCGTAAACCTAAAGAATATCCAACAGATGATTATAAACCAAAAAAATATCCAACAGACGATCGTAAACCAAAAGGATATCCAACAGACTATCCTATAGTAACAGAAGATGGTAAGTTCAACAGATTTTATAATTTCTAATTGTAGCATAGTACCTGTAATTGATAGAAATAAAGACATCATAATAGTGAAAACAATAGCATTTTGTTCCATCAAACTTAAGTGTAAAACAGTCTCATTCCTTGCCATTGATGGCATCAATTTCACAAGTAAAATGTCTTTGTTGGATGCAGTCTCCAGTTATTATTTGCAGCAGGTTACTTTTCTTTTATCTATTGTGTACAAAAACTAACAGTGACTTATTAAATGATGATCTTGCATGTGACTTTACTTATAGATCATATAATTCACTTGAAATATCCACCATTCACTTCAATCGCATTCATTACTGTGAAAGTGAGCATCATGGTCTATGAAAATATGTTGCTTTTGTCAAATGCATTACTATCAAACTAAACACCAGTGTAGAATATGATCAAAATTCCTTAGTATCCAAACATTACTCATTGATAACCCTGTGTTAAGTTTCTACAGAATATCCTTCCATACAGATAGTTTTCCATATGCTGTTCAGGAGCCTGAAACTTCTTTTTCATTTCTATTGCAACAAACTATCCTAAACCAAAAGAATATCCAACAGACTATCCTGTAGTGACAGAAGTTTGTAAGTACATCAGATTTTGTGATCTCTCAATATGTAGCTTAGGACCTGTAATGCAGGAAAAAATGATGCCATAATAGTAAATACAATAGTAGGAACACCTTTCATTATGTTCCCTATCAAAGTTTGTCAGTATATCCTTGAATTCCAGTTCTCATTCATGTTGATGAGAAAATAACCACTAAGCCTTTTAAGTGAAGCATTACTATAAAATCAAACCTCTTTGTAAATATCTGCAGCTTCCATCACATGCATTATTGTGAAACAAAGCATCCCCGTTTCTGTAAATATCCTTCAATCACTTCAGTCAGGTTTTAAGAGTTTTATATGTTATTTTTATCCTTTACTCTCTTTGGTGCATATATTAGATAAGATAAGAATTCTTTATTTCAGACTGCATAGTCCATACATCTAAATTAAAATATGGATATAGAGTAAAACATTGTAAACATAAAAGAACATATATATATATATTATATGTACAAGTATACAGATATTTTTACATTTTTGTTTAAAAATGAAATTGAGTAATTTGTTCCATCATCTAAATGAATTTAAATGAATGTCATATCATTGAGAATTCATACTTATTACTTCCTCAAAACTGAATACATTATAATTTACAAACTTGTTTTAGGCACTGTTCCATCTAGGAAGACCTAATAGAAAGCAAAGACTATTATTATAACCAATTATTAGTTTTCTTTTCACATTTTCACTAAAGTTTGTCTACCGTGGAGCAAAGTACATAGTATCTCTTTGTCAGTTCCATTGCATATGTTAATGCAAAACCAAACATAGTTGCTTTTATTGTCCTTCCAGTCACTATGGATTATGCTGAAAATCAGTATTTGGTCTCTGTAAATATCCACTCATTTCTTTTCACTGCATTACTTTAAAACTATGGATTTTGTATCTCTGTAAATATCAATTGGTCACTTTCGTTACATGCAACTAGTATAAAATCAAAGAGCTTGGTCTTTGTAAATATGATATACCACTTCCATCACATGCATTGATTTATTTCAATTTCTGTAAATGTTTTTGAATTACTTAAACTGTGTTTTTAGCGATTTTACATATTATCTTTATCTGTTAACATCATTCTGTTACTTCTGGCACAGAAATTAATGTAAAAGCATGCATTTCAGTCTAGAGTTGGCATTGTACAAATTTCCTTCCACTGCTTTTGGTACATGTGATACCTTGACAAAACACATTTCAGCCTCTTTAAATAATCACCTATCATCATGGTTCTTTTATACAATATTTTTATACAATGTTTATATATGGTTCTTTTATACAATGTTCCTCAACATACCTAACATATTTTACAGAGTACATGCCAATATAAGCTATAATCAAATTTCCCTGTTATTCAAACAGTACTTGTATTTGGTTAAGAACCATTTATGTTTCACCAGAATCAACTCTATAGAGATGGTTTTTCATTTGGTATTCAGTAGCCTGAAATGTCCTTTTTATTACAACAGACCATCATAAACTAAAAGAATATCCAACAGATTATCGTAAACCAAAAAAATATCCAACAGATTATCGTAAACCAAAAGAATATCCAACATTCTACAGGGGTCAAGCTAGACTTAAATTTTAGGGAGAAGTGACTTCTCCTTTTGGTCAGAACAGGGAGAAGTGGGAGTTAAACAGGGAGAAGTGGGAGTTAATCAGGGAGATATGAGGCGAAACAATAAACACTATATATATATAGTATAAAAAATTATATTCATACCCATTCTATTCATACTTAGTATATGTGTTTTTGAATTGAAATAAATGCAGTTTATTTTGAAAGTATGACTTAAAAATCACATATGAAGCTATACATTGCAAATAATTTTCACTGATAGAAGTAACAGGAATAGAGCCTTGTAATTGCAAGTTGGTAAAAATGCATAATAAACTACCACTTAATTATTTTATTTTTCTTAAGTTTTGTGTGCAATTGCAGTCAAAAAGATTTCTAGCAAGTTTTGAAACAGTCCCTAATACATGTACATAGGAATAAATGCACAGGTGACTTCAAACCACACTGTTCGACCTGATTTAATTGTTCGGGATAAAACATTAATGTAACTATTCATAAACAACACACTGAAGCAATAAAGTCGATATATAACTAAACTGGACACTACTTTTTACCCCCAACCAAAAATCCAATAATTGGTCTTGCACAGAGCAAGTTCATCTATTTTTAAACCAGAGGGGGTGTCTCGATCTACACACTTTTTTTGCTTCATTACAAAAACCCATTTAAAATTTCTGCATATTTATGGTTTGTCTACCTACTGGTAATAATGACATGGTTTGGTTAAATATTATTTGCTTCATTACTTTATATATTTTTCGTATTTTCACAGTTTAATGAAGTGGTATATCAAATACTCAGGGATGTCCGCCATTAAAATTTCATTTACGGTTTCAAACTGATTTTATACAGAAAATATGCAAATACGGCTGTTAAAATCTCCATTTATTAAAAATAGGATATAAATTTGAAAACGCTCTTCACCGATCATATTTTTAAAAGCAAATTACTGTTTGCATATTGATTTTTCAATTTCGAAACAGAATTTGGCATCTTTTCATCATAGCACAGTAGGCCCAACTTCACAAAATCAAGCAGTGATATCTTGCTCCGGAAAAGGGTTAATGGTCAGTTAGCTAATAAATCTTGCACGTGAATGTGCAAGAATTTTTGTCGCCATAAGCTAATTGGTATCAACACCACATAAATACTTTTGTGGTTGTTACAGCAGTGCCAGAACTTACTGGCTACAGTGAGGGGGCATCTCAAAGTTGTAATCTACAGTCATATTACATCTGAAAAATCAGAGGGCGAAAAAAATCATTTTTCGCTTTCATAACAGAAGGCGAAGTTTACGCTTCTCAGGCGACTTTTTCACCCACTTCGCCTGGTAGCATGACCCCTGAGACTATCGTAAACCAAAAGAATATCCAACAGACTATCCTATAGTAACAGAAGATAAGTTCACGAGATTTTGATTTTTAATTATAGCATAGTACCTGTTATTGTTAGGAAAAAATGACAATAGTAAATGCAATAGTTGGAACAATTTTCATTATTTTGTGTGCCCTATCAAACCAATTGTCATTCATGTTTGTGAGAATATAGGCATTGTTATATTTGTCACATGCGACTAGTATAAAACCAAAGAGCTTGGTCATGGTAAAGATTGATCTGCCACTTCCATCACATGCATTGATGTGAAACCAATTATTTCAATTTCTGTAAATATTCTTGAATCACTTTGTGCTTTTAAGGATTTTAAATGTTATCTATATCTGTTAACAACATTGTTACTTCTGATAAATGCACTACTACGAAAGCATGCATTTCAATCGAGAGTGGTTGTTTATGCAAAAATTTCCTTCCATTGCTTTTGGCATATGTGATACTGTGAGTCTCTGTAAATATTCATGTAACCATTTTATTAGTTATTGTGTGCCCATGTAATAGCAGCTGACCAAACAAACAACTTGGTTCTTTTAAAAAAAACAATGTCCCTCAACATACCCAACATTTTTTGCATGCCAATGCAAACTGATCAAAATTCCAAATTATGCAAACCATACTTACGTTCTTTGAGTACCATTTGTTAATTTTCTGCAGAATCAGAATCCTATACAGAGAGTTTTCCATTTGATATATCAGGAGTATGAAGCTTCTTTTCCTTTCTTTTGCAACAGACTATCCTAAACCAAAGGAATATCCAACGGACTATTCTATGGTAACAGAAGTTGGTAAGTATATTACATTTTATGATTTCTCAAAATCTAGTGCATGATCAGTAATGTGAGCAAAATTGAAGCCATAATATTAAATATAATTGTTGGAAAAGTTTTCATTATTTTGTGTGCTTTAGCCAAAATGTTTGGAGTATCTTTGAATTCCAATTGTCATTTATGTTGATGAGAAAATAACCATGCTTTAGGCAAAAAATTATTTCTCAATACAGCTGATCTGTTGTAAGTCATGTGTATACTGTGAATCTAAGCTTTCAAGTCTCAGTAAATGTACAATCTTTAGATCCATCACATTCATTAATGTGAAACAAATCATCATAGATGCTCTGATTATTCTTCCATTCACTTTCATTACTATGAAACTAAATATTTTGGTATCTGTAAATATTGACTGATTTTATCATTTGCAGTAATATGAAACTAGGCATCATGGTTTCTGTAAATATCCATCTGTACTTTTTGTTGCATGCCTTACTATAAATCCAAACTCTGTGGTTTTGTTAAATATACATTTGACACATCCATCATATGGATGTTTCTGTAAGTATGCTTCAATCACTTCAACTATGTTTTTAGAATTTTATGTTTTATCTTTATCTGTTAACAACCTTCTGTTCCTTCTGGCAAATATATTAACATGATAGCATGCATTTCTCTGTGTATGTGTGTGTGTGAATTTCTATCTTTGCTTCTAATACATGCATTAATGTGTGTGTGTGAATTTCTATCTTTGCTTCTAATACATGCATTAATGTGTGTGTGTGAATTTCTATCTTTGCTTCTAATACATGCATTAATGTGTGTGTGAATTTCTATCTTTGCTTCTAATACATGCATTAATGCAATGCCACACATTTAAGTCTTTGTAAATATCCATCCATCTATGATTTTTGTCACTTTGAGTGTGCCCATGTAATGGCAGCTCACAAGACATGTATCGTGGATCTTTTTAACAAACTTGTTATCCCAGAACAGATCTCCTATGTACATATTATCAAAAGTAATTATTTTCCAAACCAGACTTGTATTCATTGATAGCCATTTGTTAGGTTTCTGCAGAATCACCTTCTCTACAGAGATAATTTTCAATTTGGTATTCAGGAGTCTGAAATTTCTTTCTTTTCATTCGATTGCATCAGAGTATCGCAAACCAAAAGAATATCCAACAGACTATCGTAAACCAAAAAAATATCCAACAGATGATCGTAAACCGAAAGAATATCCAACAGACTATCCTATAGTAACAGAAGATGGTAAGTTCACCATATTTAATGATCTTTAATTGTAGCATAGTACCTGTAATTGCTAGAAAAAAATGTCAATAGTAAACACAGTACTTGGAACAATTTTTATTATTTTGTGTGCCCTCTGAAAAATTTGAGAATATAATGAATATACGCCATTTTAGGTGAAGTTTTAGGCATTTATGTATAAGTATGCATTTGTCAGTTTGATTGCATTCATTATTATGAAATGATTCATCCAAGTTTAAGTATACTAGGATTCAAGTTCTACATATTTCTTTGTCAGTTCCATTGCATGCATTAATGCACAACCATGCATTGTAGTTGCTCTAATTATCCTTCCATTCACTTTGGTGAAATGGATTATGTTGAAAATCAGTATTTTGGTTTCTGTAATTATCCACCCATTGCTTGTCACTGCATTACTTTGAAACTATGGATTTTGGTCTCTGTGAATATCAATTGATTTTTTTTGTCACATGCAATTAGTATAAAACCAAAGAGCTAGGTCTTGGTAAAGATTGATCTGTCACTTCCATCACATTGATGTGAAACAAGTTTTTTCAATTACTGTAACTGTTCTTGAATCCTTCGACTGTGTTTTTAAGGATTTTAAATGTTTATCTGTTAACAACATTGTTACTTTTGATATATGCACTACTATGAAAGCATGCATTTTAATCTAGAGTGGGTGTTTATGCAAATTTCCTTCCATTGCTTTTAGTATATGTGATACTGTGAGTCTCTGTAAATATTCATCTAACCATTTTATTAGTTTTTGTGTGCCCATGTAATAGCAGCTGACAAACAACTAGGTTTTTTTTAAAAAAACAATGTCCCTCAACATACCCAGCAATTTTTGCATGCCAATGCAAACTGATCAAAATTCCAAATTATACAAACCTTATGTTATTGAGTACCATTTATTAATTTTCTGCAGAATCTCCTCTACAGAGATAGTTTTCCATTTGGTATATCAGGAGTTATGAAACTTTGTTTCCTTTCTTTTGCAACAGACTATTCTAAAGCAAAGGAATATGCAACGGACTATTCTATGGTAACAGAAGTTGGTAAGTATATTACATTTTATGATTTCTCAAAATCTAGTGTATGATCTGTAATGCAAACAAAATTGAAGCCATAATAATAAATATAATTGTTGGAAGAGTTTTCATTATTTTGTGTGCTTTAGCCAAAGCTTTTGGAGTATCTTTGAATTCCAGTTGTCATTTATGTTGATGAGAAAATAGCTATGTTTTAGGCAGAGAATTATTTCTCAATATAGCTGATCTGTTGCATGTCATGTATGCTGTGAAACCAAGCTTTCCATTCACTTTAATCACATGCATTACTGTGAAATTAAACATTTTGTATCAGTAAATATTGACTGATAGGATTTTATCATTTGCAGTAATATGAAACTAGGCATCATGGTTTCTGTAAATTACCATTTGAAATTTTGTCACATTTATTAGTAAACCCAAATTCTTTGGTTTTGGTAAATATCCATCTGATAGATGCATCAAATGGACTGTGAAACCAGTTTCTGTAAAATTCCTTCAATCACTTCAACCATGTTTTTAGAATTTTATGTTTTATCTTTCTGTTAAACAACCTTCTGTTCCTTCTGGCAACTATATTACTACGATAGCATGCATTTCTGTGTGTGTGTGTGTGTGTGTGTGTGTGTGTGTGAATTTTCAGCTTTGCTTCTAGCACATGCATTAATGTAATGTAAATATCCATCTATGATTTTTGTCACTTTGAGTGTGCCCATGTAATGGCAGCTCACAAGACATGTATCGTGGATCTTTTAAACAAACATGGTATCCCAGAAAACATCTAATACTATGTGCATATTATTAAAATTCTTTATTTTTCAAACAAACCAGGCTTGTATTCACTGATAAAGATTTGTAAGGTTTCTGCAGAATCACCTTCTCTACAGAGATAATTTTCAATTTTGTATTCAGGAGTCTGAATTTCTTTCTATTCTTTCTATTGCAACAGACTACCCTAAAGCAACAGACTATTCTGTAGTAACAAAAGTTGGTAAGCACATCAGATTTTATGATTTCTCAAAATGTAGTATAAGACCTATAATTGCCAGCAAAAATTATTATAGTAAAAACAATACTTGGAACAATTTTCGTTATTTTCTGTGCTCTATTCGCAAAATGTTTCATTGTCCTTGAATTTTAGTTGTCATGTAAATGAGAAAATTGAGGAGTAAAATTTTTGCAAGTGTGGAAAAAAATTTTTTTTTTTTTGTATAATTTAAATTTTTTTTTGTTGAGTTTTGCTCCAGAACTTAATTTCTCAGAATGTCAACATATTCCAAAATGATCATCATTCTTCCAAAACCAATTTTTTGAACACTTCCAGGAAGAAGCAGAACCATTTATTTAAAGCTTTTTGCTTTTAAATGTTAAAAATCTTTGAATAAGGCTCATGATACATCCGCTGGGCCTGACAATATACATTACCAGTTTTTAAAACACCTCCCAGAGCCATCTCTAACAGTCCTTCTGGAAATCTTTAATGATTTATGGATTACTGGTAATGTACCAAAAATATGGAAAGAAGCAACAGTAATAGCAATCCCCAAACCAGGCAAAGATAATGCAGATCCTAGCAACTATAGACCAATATCTTTAACTAGCTGCGTGTGCAAAACAATGGAACGAATGATCAACTCTCGGCTAGTGTGGTATTTGGAAAGCAACAACTTAATATCTCCTTTCCAATGTGGATTTCGTTGTGGACGTAGTACCAATGATCATCTGGTTAGACTTGAAACATTTATTTATGACGCTTTTATCAAGAAAGAACATTTAGTAGCGGTTTTCTTTGATTTGGAAAAGGCGTATGATACAACTTGGAAGTATGGAATACTAAATGACCTGCACGATCTGGGTCTAAAAGGCCGACTGCCCTTATTTATATCAAACTTTCTCAAAGATAGGGAATTCAAGGTACGAGTGGACTCCACCCTCTCTGATCTACACGATCAAGAGATGGGTGTGCCCCAGGGCAGTATTTTATCGGTAACGCTTTTCAATATAAAAATTAATGGCATCACCAATTGTCTGAGTCTGGTGTGGATTGCTCCCTATATGTTGATGACTTTTTAATATGTTACCTATCCAAACAAATGCATACAAACGAAAGGCAATTACAACAAAATATCAACAAGATCCAAAATTGGGCCAATACTAACGGTTTCAAATTCTCGAAAACAAAAACTGTATGCATGCATTTCTGTCAATTACGAAGACATCATGATGAACCAAGTCTTGCGCTGGACGGAACACCTATTCCAGTTGTTGAGGAAGTAAAATTCTTAGGTATCATCTTCAATAGAAAACTGACCTTTATCCCACACCTAAAGAATTTAAAAGCTAAATGCCTCAAATCTCTGGATTTACTTAAAGTAATAGCACACACTGACTGGGGTGCTGATAGAAAAGTCATAATCGGCATATACAGAACATTCATTCGCTTGAAACTAGACTATGGTAGCATTGTCTATGGTTCAGCAATGAAGTTTATTTGAAGATGCTTGACCCAATCCATCATCAGGGAATAAGACTTGCCCTGGGAGCATATCAGACATCTCCGTGTGAAAGACTCCTCGTTGAAGCGAACGAACCACCTTTAGCACAACGAAGAGAAATGCTTTCCGCTCAATACACTCTCAAATTAAAATCAAACCCTCTGAACTCTGCTTTTTCGGCTGTTTTTGAACCCAAATATAAAACTTTATCTGACAATAAACCAAATGTCATACCTACGTTTGTCATTAGAATGGTACCATTCCTTGATAGTACAAAAGTTGATATTTTGAAAAATCTGAACACGACCATTTCCGAAACACCTCCATGGCTACTTAAGCAACCAAGGGTACTTTTCACGCTACACGATGGAACAAAATCGGAAACAAACCCATCCATCTTCCTCAACTCTTACCATGAACTCCTCTCTGTTCAAAAATTATACAAGAATATATACTGATGGATCAAAAAATGAGGAAAAGGCCGCTGCAGCCTTCATTAGTGAAAAATACATAAAAACTGTTCGCTTGCCAAATGGTACGTCAATTTTTTCAGCTGAAATCAGAGCAATAGACCTTGCTTTGCAATACATTGCAAGCGAGCGTATTTTAAACAGCATTATCTTCTCCTATTCACTATCAGTACTTCAGTCGCTACATAACAGAAGAATGGAGAATCCATTATTAGCAAATATTCTCCTTAAGCATACTGAGCTGAGTACCTCCCACAATATAGTATACTGTTGGTTACCCAGCCATGTAGGAATTAAAGGTAATGATAAAGCAGACCATGCTGCTAAAATGGCCTTATTACTAGAACCAACTGATTTTAAAGCACCATATACTGATTTTAAACGTTGTATCAAAGACTGTTTACACCAGAAATGGCAGGCATCATGGAATGATGCCGTGAATAACAAACTTCATGCCATCAAGCCAAACTTAGGAGAATGGACCCCTTCCTACAGATCCATCCGTAGAGAGGAGGTAGTCATTGCAAGAATTTGACTCGGTCATACTCATTTAACACACTCCTACATATTAAAAGGAGAAGACCCACCAGAGTGCATAGCTTATAATGAACCATTCTAATCATTTCTACGTTGTGCAAGACATGAGGGAACTCTTTGATACAGTTAACATTACCAACATTATAAACTTCCTTAAGGAAGCAAATATCTATCATAAGTTATAGCTTTTATTTTATCACCTTGTTCAGTTTTGTGTTATATTTATGCAGTCGATAGATTTTAATTGCCAATCATATGTTTTCATTATCATACTTTTGCACACCCCGTTGATCGGGAAACTATTAATACTTTACCATCATTCACATTTTTATCGCTTTACCTTTAACTGTTTGGACCCCAATCGCTGGTCGATAAAATTATTTTACCAGTTTTAAATGTAAAAGGATATAACCTAATGTTTGGCGCTAAATAGCCACATAGTGCTGGTGCGCTGTAAAAATATAAACCAATCAATCAATCAATCAATCATTTAAATGTTAATTATATTGCTTTCAGATAACAAATATCACCAAGAAGTTCTGTACACTGCATATTCATATACAATTTTGTACAATTGTGAAAGAGTGCAATATTTACTTGCTTTTAAATTTACCTTCAGCTACAAAGTTATCCTGATTCACTGTGGCCAAATGCACTGACAGATCAGATGCTTCATAAAGAACCTCTACAAAGGATAATTTATGGCATGTTCAGTTAAAGATATTGCATGAAAATAAAGACAAAGACAAAAGCTTGCTCATAAATATGTACTTCTGTACAAGAAAAGGATCATTTTGTTATATTTCTTTAACTAAACATAAAAGTTAAACAGTTTGGGTTTAGTAAACTTCATTTTTTAATAAGAGTTTGTGTAAATTGTGCAGTACAGACCTTCTTTCAAATAGTGCAAGAAATGAGCACACTTGAATGTAAGAACGGAAAGAAGTTTTCTGACCCAGATGACTGTAAATCCTACTACCTGTGTAGATTTGGGTGCCTAGTTCAATGACATTGTCCACATGGTTTGCACTTTAGAAAATCCAGTGGTACCTGTGTCACTGCATTTGGCCCCTATGACAGCTGTGTGGAAAGTAAGAGTTCATTTGGATATGTTCTGTTGTACTTGATGCCTTCCACTCAGTTCATCTTAATTTAAACTTATGTATATACTTGCTTATATGTCTGGTCCAGCTGCAAACATGTAGCCTGATATGTTGCTGAATCATGCATGGGGGGATCAGGATTATTTATTCTACTTACTACTCTCTACAGATTGCACATACTCAAATCTGTCAGTGCCTTTTGAAAGGCAGATTTTAATCTACATGCTTTACAGTTGGACCTGACTTGTGAGTATATATGGTAAGAACTTGAGCTATAAGCAAACGTGATATTGAACATAAGGACTTTCAGATTCAGATGCACCATTTGACCAAAAGGGATTTGAAAAACTGGACAGTTCCCAGAATATGATCAAGATCTCCTTATTGTATAAATTTTGGAAATTGTCTTTGAGTCTGTTGAAGAAATATTTCCTGTATGCACCAGTAATTTTTATTGCATGAATTGGTGATTGTTTTTTTTTTTTTTAATAAATGGCAATGTAATACTACCATGGCACCTTGGTTGATTGGGTTTGATTCTTGATGCTGGCACATATGAGGGTACTCAAGGAGTGCATTGATCCTGAAATTGTAGTAGTCGCTTAGGGTTGATGCAGATTCATGTGGATTTCTAATGGTAAATTAATAAACCTTTTGTCATCCACATTTGTTCCAGCACCCTGGTATCATTTCAGCATTAATAATACACACAGCACAATTTGCATACTATTTTCTGTGAAAAGTCATCTTGCTTCAATCAAATGTTCATCAGAATTATTATTGTGACTATGTAAAAGGCTTTTACTTAATGTTAGCTGTATTTATTATTTTCAGCTGTTTTTTTTATAATTTACCTAGTTTGCATGAAAGATGCCTTTGTAAACCTTCAAAGTCCACTTGCAAGTAGATTTTCAGGCAGTATATATACCCAGCAAAGAAATGCACACCTGGAAATTTTTTAAAAAATATCAATAAACCAACACAAATTTAATAATTAACAGCATAATGGAGCAAATATTGGAAAATACATAGCATGTCCATTGTCATAGCAACACAGAATAGAGAACTAGGTTCACATATTTAGTATATTCAGCACATATTGTTATCCACTTCATTTTAGTTCAAGATAGCTGTGTGCCCTTCTTTGGTTCAGTATATTTTGTTAAGAAGAGACAAGAATAAAGTTGGATCTTGATATCTATTGATTTTGTCCTTCAGAGTAGATAATATTCTTTCTTGCACATCTCTGTAGAGACAACTTGCATTATTTGAGTGGAAAATTTTCCTTGAATTTCAGCCTCTAAAAAGGAATGTGTTCCAGGACAGACTGAACCAAATCATTACAACTGCAGTAGCTACTACACATGCAGTGATGAAAGATTTCAGCTTAAATACTGCACCATTGGTCAGGTGTACAGTTCGTTCAAGAAAAATTGTGTTAAGCAATATGGTTACTATGATGACTGTTCCACAAGTTAGCTTGCACAAAAGAATACACTTGTTTTTGTTTTACTTTTTTTAATAAAAGGGTTGTGTTGGCACTTTGTTGGTTTTGGTGTTTGCATGTCTTGTATACTGCATGATTCCACTTTTATCAAAAATCCTTCCAATAGATTCGCAGATTCATTCTTAAATAGACTTTCACTGGACGTGTAAAAGGTGATAAATTCATCAGACTGACTGGTAGATACTTTCGAAATCTTGATGGATGAACTGAATTTTGTTACATGAGAACATACTATCATCTGATGTTATTCCATTTTCCTGAATATTTTCAGGAGGTTTAACATTTTTGAAAAGTCTAATTATGGCTAAATATCTCTAGAAAACACTCACATATTGTTATGATACATAATTGGAGGGTTTTAGAGGGTGAGACTAGAGGATGATTTCGCTGAAGTTATCAAGTTGAATGAGCTATGATGCAGTGATGCGGCAAGGCTGCACAAGTGTGCCAATCATTCAAAATTGAATGTCCCATTATTTGAAGTTTGCTATGTGCAGGACCTTGTGCAGTGAAACTTTGAACTACAGCAGAGGAAAATCTACAGTTTGCAAATGATCTAAAGTCTAGCCATGTTTTGTGCCTGCATAGTTGTCTGCTTTAGTCTTTGTCACAAAAATGTGGTTAGTTTGATGTTTTATACATGCATCATTCATACTGTATAACTGGATATCCTTTCTGGTGTGCTCAAGACTAATGAAAATCATAAGTGGATAACAGATTGTATGAAAGGTTTCCGTCTCAAGTCAGGATATTCATGATGCTGTAGATAATGATTAGACATTTGCATGCATGCCTGGGGATTTTTTAGGAGAAAAAAAGAATGGCACACATTTTTATTATTAATCTTGGAGTTGTAAAGCTTTGTAGTTGTTCCTGCTAGCAGCAGTCCTGCTTAAGTGATTGTGATGGCAGCACAAACAAATAAACCATTCAAGTGCATTATTATCCTCTGTAGCACCTCTGTGGCATTCTGAAAAGGTATCTCTTCTTGCTTCCTAGCTCACTTTTTTGAACTAGACCTCTGCTGTAATGTTAGAGTCCCTAATCACTTTTCCATTCATACCTAAATGTACCAACCTAATGAAAATATCTTGTCAACCATGAAGAATAGGAATCCTTCAGAGTCTTAAGTTAATATAGTTTTAATCGTATAAATCTTCTGGATATGCACTTGAATATTTTTTTTCTTCATTTTTACAAGTTGTTATTGGTTAAAAGCTTTTGTACAAACAAGTACTACAACCAGTCATGCATATGCCAGGACAATTTCTTCTATTATGAGCCTCTTGTTAAGGTGACCACAATGCTTTTCATGACATAGATGTCAGGCAGATAGTACATATTTACTGTAGAGGCCTTGCTGCCTTTCATGACACAGATGTGGGGTAGAAAGGATTGGTGTACTGTGAAGAGTTAATGATGAAGCAGCTTCATTGACCAAAAGATACACTAGTGGATATCTGCATATGTATAACCAGTACTGAAGAGAAAACTACTTGTATGAGTGCCTTTTAGGGGATATATTGTGCTACAGCTAAGTCTGTTCACCTGTTATCTGATACCAATTTTCTTTGTGTGCACAATAGCTGAAGTTCTACAGAACATGTATCCACCAAACCTTGTGAATTGTTTGGACAAGTAGTAAGGAAGAAATCTAGAGCTGAAATAAATAGCAGATTTTTTTTCTATCAATATATATTTGTTGATTGCATTTATGATTCCAATTATCATTGATGTTAATGAAGGACCCAAATCCCATTTTCTTCATCAGTTTTATTATTAATTTACACTCGCAGTCAACAAGACATTCCATTGGTGCTGAAGATGAACAGTTCTTATAATCAAAATCACATGGAAATGTAGCCAGTTTAATTAAATTTGAATAAATTAATTGCAGGTCTCATGATTGTTGTACTATTATATTCTGGCATGCTCAGGGAACTGCTGCTTTGATCCAGTGGGAAATTGTCCAAATTGGACATTGGGATTTGCTTCTAAGCCACAAAACACCTGTACTCAGACTTGATAAATAAATGTTTGTTACCTTTTACATAAGATTGCAGAAGACCTGAAATGGCTTTGTGACTTCTCTTAACAGTGTAACATTACTTTTATTTTGGCCTAGTTCCTGGCAGCTAGTCAAAAATGTTAACCAATTTTGCAAGTAGATTATTCAGTTTTATTTTATGGGTAAAGGGGGTTTCCATCAAAGGGTTCATATTGAGGTTAAAATTATAAACTAGAAATTTTTGTTTGTTGCTACCTAGCCCTGCTCTAGTTTGTTTTGTTGTAACTACTAGGGATTTAGATGTTTTTATTTTAATGCTCCTTTTATGAACCAGAAGCATGTTTAGTAGCTAGATCATAGCCTGGATTATGTGTAGTAGTCCTTATCAATGTTCATCTTGACAATTTAGTACATGTACAGTTGATAGATCCAGTTTTTGTTTCAAAGAAGTCTTGTATTGAACTTGAAAGATCAACCAGGATCAAAGGCTGAATCTTTAAACTGCTGTGTATATCACAATCATCAGCAACCTGCACAAAAATGTTGTGTTAATCTTGTAAGTGTTAAATGGGCACAATATGACTACTGCCAACACTGAATGTACCTTTAATTTTGTTGTGAAATATTAGTTGTGATGTGACATACCTCTTTTATTCTCCCACAACAGATTTAAATTCAGAAAAACTTAAATAATAAAATTTTTCAAGCTTTTAAAGTTTCACTCAGAAAATGACCTTTTGGTGTCTGCATTGGAAAGTGGTATTGTTATTATAATTCTGCTGAGTCCACAAAGAAGTTTAAATGGTTTTGAGGCTGCCTGTAGATTTCAGATTGCTGACTGTCAGAATTGCACAAGATTTGTACTGTAAGGATCTAATGTTTTCATGTCAGCAAAATAAACTACATGATGCACAGATGCTTACATTTTGCCATTATACCCTTTGTAACTTTAGGCCTAATTTGCAGACATATTTGTTGTCATTATAATCACTAGCACACTTGTTAATAATGACAATCAAATCCAGAAAATGATCATTACTTGCTTAGTATTGAAGACAAGACAGACCTCATTCCAGGTATTATATATTATAATGGCAGTTGGGTAAATGTGCTTTAGTCTGGTTTACATTTGTTTACAAGTATTAAATTAAGGTCGGAAGTATTTTTATATAGGTTTTTGTGATGCAGTTGGAGAATGCATATATTGCTTAAATTTCTTAGTCACTGGTGGCATTATGCAATTGGTCAGTCATGACAGTTGGGTTTGTATATTTTGTTATTGTTGTTATTAATAATATTATTATAATATAATTATTTCTTCTAGACAAAAAAATGGTCACCATGTGAGCAGTTTTCATCCATTTGCATGCGAACTTTGTGATTTCTGAGCCAACATTATTTTCACTAGATCTGGAAAATGATCCATCAGAAATGAGATTATGTTCAGCAATAAGGTTGGCAAAAAGTATCTTGGCATGTGACTTTTCCCAAATTTGTTGCACATTACCGTGAACATGTATTTCAGTTGTGGCATATTTGTTGTCATAGTTGATATCCTTTCATGAGATGAGGTTTCTGCATGTGATGTTATTCTTGCAATCGCAAGAATTTTAAATCTTTATAAGAAGAGCTGAATGCAAATCCATGTCATTGTTGAAGCGTCTAATATGATGAGCTAAGGAAAATTGGTCACAAGAGTGGAATTTTCTTGTCCACATTGATGTAATACCTAATGCTCCTAGTTCTACATGCTGATTCCCTGCACTATGTTGGACCCTAGCTTATAAACAATCTAACAGATTTCAGAGAAAACAATCCCTGAAGAACTATTCTCATCTAAACTTATTGTCAACTGTAAACCCTTTATCTGACCATAGTTTTCATGGCAAAATGCAATAAATCTAAATTATATAATCCAATTAAAGCCATATATCCACTCTCCACCTATACTCCATTGCAACCTTTAAGGTTTATTAGAATTTCCCAAAATATTATATTAAGTTGGAAACTTAATTAACTTTTAAATTGATCCTTCTGAGCTATATTAGGAGAGCTTCAGATTTTGCAACAATCCTACTGCTGTAATGACTTTTTTTTTTTCAATTGCCTTTGCTTTAACTGTTAACACTCTTGCTTCCCAGTCGCTGCTGATAAGACCATATTTAATAGGAATTACAGTATGGAAACAGTAAAAATAAGATGTACTCTATAATAAACAGTTATTTAATTTATCAAGAGAATATTGAGAATTGTATACAAATGAATCATCTCAATCTTTTATAAATACTTTCCACCTTTACTACATTTAGCCATATAATATTCCTTTTAAATACTGAAATTCCAGTTTCCACCCATCATTGAATTTTGTGATATTTTGTTCCCAAGATTTTGGCAATTTAACATTGGGAAATGGTGCAAGTTTAGATGGGAAATGGTGCAAGCTTAGATGTCTTGATAAACATACGACCTTGTTCTATATCACTGGAGCTCTTGAGTGATACATCCATGATCAGTTAACATCAATTGTTAAAATTAGTTTTGTTCATGCACAGTATAGACTCAAATCCATTTCAACATCTTTAAGCACCAAAGTAGAACATACCAACCTGAGATAATCAAAATAATGTTAATTGTTTAATGCTGATTGAACTATTTTGTAATCCAACCATAATCATCTTGAATCCTTCCAGAATTGCTCTAGCTTAAACAATATAATTTACCTCAAACTTAAAACACTAATGCCAACCATCCCTGCTGACAAAATCAAAGGGTTATTCTTTTATGCTGCTTTAAATAACTAATCAGACTTTCTCTTCTTAAACCAAATTAGTCATGTGATCACAGGCGGTATTATTGTAAATGTATTAAACTGGAAAAATGTAATAAAAATATTTTTTCAATAACAAGTAAGATAAGAGACACCATTCAACTTGGGTGAAACGTCCCCCTGACCCAGAGGTTCACATGTTTGTAAAAACTTCAAAATGCAAATTGACCTTGAAAAAAGTTTGTGAAAAATTTGAGAACTGGTGTTGTAGAAAGTTGTCAGAATGGTGCTTATATGTATAGCTTTCCTATGATTATGATTACAAAGAAATCTGTCCCAGTGGGTTACAAGTCTCGGGTTTGGTCAATGTGTGTATGTGATAAAGCTTTTCAATATCTTCATATGGGTTGTTCGTTCTTCCTGGGGGGATTTTCCCAGATTCTTCCACCAGTTATACTGGCTGCCATGTATAACCCATGTGCTGAAAAATGGCATTAATCCCACAACAACAAGGTTGAGCTACTTCCCAAGCATAGAAGAGTTACTTGCAGTGATGATTTGGGCAGTATGGGAATACTTTGCAAAGCCAGAAGGTAAGGTGTGTGACTATTGTGTTCAAGTGTACATTACAAATTCTTGCACTGCCATTGAGGGTGAAGTTTATTTTAATATTTTCCCAAAAACAGTATATGCCATTAATTTCAACCTAATGAGCAGTGCTGAAACACTTAACAATATGAAAGGAAATCTTCAGTTTAATAAGCTAAAATGAAGTTGCACTGTTTGCCAAGGAGTCTGTTTTTAAAGTTTGTGCTAGCTCCAAAGAAGTTAAACTGAACATCATTCCACAAAATGTGTAGACCATATAATTGACTTGTGTAATTGAAATTTAATCCTTAAGTATTGTGCAAGAGTATCTAAATCATGTTATGCCACTGCATAAAAGTCTCTCAGAAACCATTTGAAGATTGCCTTTATGAGAAACTCTGGATACTGTATATCCCATCTGAGTGCAGGCTGCAAAGCCAGAGATCTGCCATTTTATAATATATGCAAGCAGATCTTGATGTATGCAGTTTGAATCAGTTGTTCAAGTAGAAGAAAACCACAGACCCTGATCTGCAGATGCAGTAAATGTTGCTACAAATGGAGGGCCTGCATTGTTTGCAGTTGAACTGGATTTGTAAAGCAGTAGGTATATACATTAACATGTATGCAAGGAGTATTAAATATCCACTGATTTATGTATTTTTGGGACTTGCAAAGCTTGTTATGAACTGTGGGTCCTTGTATACATGTCACTATAGGTTTGTTCTCACTTAAATTTGTTTTGATTTGCAAGCATGCATTGAAAGTGAAAGAATTGACAGCCTAGATTTAACTCCTAATGCATGAATCTTCTTTACAGCTGGCGGATATCATGCATTAAATTCTATTTACTTTTATTTTCATTGCAGGTAAGTTTGATGGAAGTGTTCAAAAATATCCTTGTCATTTGAACGTTTTGTTAGACATAATTGAGTGAATTTGATTCAAATTAGTTGTCAAGAATAAATGAAAAAATTTGATAGTGTTAATGACTTGTATTTAACCTGCAGATTATGAATGTTGTTTAAACAAAAATATCAAGGCTGCATGATGGTCCATAAATTTCCATGCATTTCTTTGACACCAAGCTGGAATCCTAGACTTGCATGGACATTGGTGCTCTGATTCAAGCACTGGCAAAATGAAATGAGTAACAACATATCCTAAAATATTTCATGAAGAGTTTTTAATTGAACTTGTTGATATTTGTACATTTGTTAAACCACATTAAATTTACAAACAGTGGACAATAAATTCTCGATTTCAGTTTAAATCAAGGAATAATAACCAATGAACTGTAGACAAATAACTGTGACCACATGTCCATTTCTAAACCTCTTTCTGTCTGATCTTTAACCATCTTTACAATATAGGGAAGTGGCAACCATGACATGATCCTGACCAAATTGCAAATGAGAATGTTTTCCTCATTCTAAATATAAACATACTAAATATGAAAATTCAAAGGGAAATAATTTGATAATGGTGAACATGAACCATAACTATGTAGGTCATTTAAACTGCTGTTGATGGATGTGGTACCACCTTATAAATATAATGGCTTATAAGTAGTTAAACTGCAAACAACATAAATCCTGATCTGCTGTAGAATAATGTGCTTTTATTGATACTACTGATTACCTTCAACAGACTGCACAGATCCAACACATTATGCAGTGACAGATCTGGTCTGTGCAGTTTGCAATTGAACTTGTCTTATAAGTGAGTAGAAATGGTTTGATATTAAAAGAAACTGATTTGTTTATTTCTAATAGATGGCTGACAGCAAATTAGCTTACTAATTCCTGTATATAAACAAGTTGTATAAATCCATCCAGTATTTTCACTTTAAAATTGGAGACATAAAAATTTCATGTAACAAGCTTTTCTATACTAGTGTTTTATTTGCTTTTGTCTAGGATTTGATACAAGTTCACTTGTTTTCACTCAAGCTGTGGAGGAGTGTAGACATAGACAGAAAGTGCCAAATCCATCCAACTGCCGAAAGTTCTTTGCATGTAGAAATGGGAAATTGAAGAAAAGAAAATGCCATTATGGAAAAGTCTTTAGCATGACCAAAAAACGCTGTGTCAAGAAAAATGGTCCATATGATGATTGCGCAAAAAGTATGCTCAGAAATTTTATTTTCATTTTATTGTTAAATATGACATTTTGAAGACTTATGGGATATACATTCATGGAATGGTACATTCTTATATTTAGAAGTCCTGTTCATTGCATGAAAAATGATGCTCCTTCCATGTAAGGGGTAGAAGCTGATAAGTCATTTCAAAAACAGCTAATTGTCATCAACCTCCAGTTTGAAGGAGTTGGAAAATAATAGATTACATTTGGATCTTCTCATAAAAAAGGAAATGTGTAACATTAAATGCAATGGAAGTTGTGAAAGTCATCATGATCTGCAGTTTCGTATAAATTATTCCAGTGTTAGCTTGCCTGCAAGGTATATACTCCCATCAGCATTCACATATTCAAAAGTATATACACATATGCAGCATCTCAACATTATTTCTCTTTAGGTCCATGACAACAATTTTTGAGTGCATTTTATGGCATCTACCCCAAAGGGTAGGGGACTAATGTTGTACTCATAAAATTAGTTGGGCATTCTTAGTAAAGTGTTTGCAATTAGCTCATGCTTTTTGCGCCTTGTTTATACCATTATACCTGAAATCTGGCAAGACCATGCATAGTGACAGCTACTCCACCTTCATCATAAAAGTAGTTGAATGGGAACACATTTCAGACATCATAGACTTGATTTAAATTTTGATTTAGGTATATTTCTCTGCACTGTTCATGTTGTAATATCATACTTGATGACACTGTGAATTGCTATTAGTTCTACCCTTGCGACAAATGGTCACCATGATCTTCATTTCACATTACTGTTTTATTTAATTGTGCATTTAGCTCATAACCATATTGGTTTTTGCACCCTTGTATAGATACTGTTACACTAATATTTTGCAGATTTGTTGTAGTGATGCATCTCAGAGTTAACTACCACTGTACACCCACATCACAAAGGTAGGTCACTGTGACCATTACTGAACACTTCACTCATTTAGGGTAAATACTTTGTAATATCTACTCATGCTAGAATAGTCCAACCAGATGATTGAATGTATTTCAGTCAGTACCACACCAATGTTTCTTCTGTATTGAATTAAAATTCTTCCAGGGTATTTTCTTTCGGAGGCATTTTTAAAGACCCAATATTATATGTTTCAACAAATGTGTAGGATAAAAGTATACAACTTTAAATGAATAAAGATGATAATGATAATGAGGACTTTATTTAAAGAGGATGACTAAATAAACTGAAGAACTAATGTTAGAAAAAGCACAATTTTTACACACACACACCATCATGTAGATAGGCAACAAAATGTATTTGCATTCATTCCTCTTTTTCCACCAGATGGATATTGACACATACATATTGGACGCGTAGTCAATATGCAATGTGCATTTAGTAACAATGAATGGGTAATATATTTAATAATGCCCCTAGGCATTCATGAATACATAGTTATTTTCATTCTCATTTTAACTACATCTCTAAAGTCACTGGATATATTGGGTTTGGAAGAAGGAAATACTGATTTTTCAACTGGGTCCAGAGCAAAGTTCCAAATTACTGGAATCTTTCTTTTGAACAAATCCATATTTGGTTAGGGACTTTTGTACTGTAGACATGAGGTAGCCTTTACTGGAATAGTGACTGTACATTTACAGGAGCACTTTGGTATATCTTGTACATTAAGTTAGCTTTTTTCAACTGGATTTGGTCTTTAATAGGAAATATTTTTAGCTTGCCAGCTAAGTTTTTCCAAACTTTCTGTTTAGAGTGATATTAATTAGCATAGCTGCTAAGTGTCCCATTTTTCCCATATTAGTCATGCATTTTGGATCTGAATGTGGGTAATCATTTTTCTTTTTAAAAATGGGCTTTTGAAAAACAGAAAATTGAATTAAAATTTTCATTGCAATTTTATGTTTAGAATGCCTGGCACCCAGTTCCATTCTGAGAGTAAATGTATTTCATATATATATATGGATATAGAGTTCTAAAATATAATGCCTTCATTCTAATTTGAGATTACACATGCCATTCCTTAACCATCATATTAGATAGCTCAAATTAATTGTTGCTATCACTATATCTAATTTGTATAATATTCGGCTTCTAGTCCTGTCAAAAAGGAAAGTAGAAGATTCAGAATTTTCTCCAACAAAGAAAAGACAGCAGAACTGGAATGGACAATTATGCCATCATGTTTAGATTTGCAAAACCATGTAATAAAGGAGAAAACTTTGCATTTTTCAAATTGAGTAAATGTGATTTTCCTGTTGGGCATGGAGGTGTCAGGGACATAAAACAGCATGAAAACACTAATAAACATCAGTTTGCTGCTTCATCACCAACAGCAGAGCCAGAACATAAAAATGTTTATAAATACCAAAGATAACCTTGATGTAACTCATTGGAAGTTCATTTTATTAAATTTCTTTAAGAAATGAACCTTCCTCTTTCAGTTGTTTGGCTTGCAGGTGATGTATTTTTCACTTTTCCAGACAGTAAATTTGCAAAGGATTACTTGTGTGCCAGAATGAAAATATTTCAGTACAAAGAAATTGCAATGAATTTAGATCATCAATGATAGATGGTACATTTGAATCATTAATGATTAACAAAACATGGTGTGGAAAAGGCTCCTATAAACAGCCAGTGTCTTAATGTGAGTTTGTTGGACTCTTGCACCTTCTGAAAGGGCACTCAATGGAACAGAGTGCCCATTCAGAAGATGCAGGAGTGTAACATCTTTGATATTGAATAAGTTATTGTTTTACTTTACTGATGGTTTTAGATGTTGTAAATATTTCATGTGCATGAAAGTTTTAAAAATCAGTATTTTTTCCTAAAGATTTTTTTTTATCATATGCAGTCAGTATTTTTGTACTTGGAGTTTGGAAACTTTGAATTCACTCAAATGCTCTTTTTTGAAGATGTGCTTGTTTTGCAATGTTTTTAATATTTGAATTACCTCATACTGTATTACAGTAACCTAAAAAATGTTGTATGCAACTGCTATAAATAGTTTACTGTGCCTTTCTGGGAGAAAATGTCTTATCCTACTGAGAAGCAACTTGAATTAACATTTTTAGTAACATATTTTATATGTTCAGTCCATGATATATTATCTGCAAAAAATACCAAGTAGTCTGTCTTGACAGACCACCTACAAATTTGTATCCTGATATGTTTGAGATCATCATTATCAAGATTTTGTTCATATTTGCTGTATTGAGAAGAGGAATATTTTAATTTTACTGGTCTTTACCACAATGCCATTGCATGTGTACCAGTTGTCCAATTTGTTAGGGTATCCTGTAAAGAAATTAACAGCTCATCCTTTTGGATGTCTGACAATGATGTCATTTGTATAGAGATCTTTAGATGAAATTAAGCATACAATGAAAGTGGTAAGTCATAAATAAATTATATAAATAGTAATGGATCTAGAACTGAGCCTTGTGCAGCTCCATATCTAATTTGTTTTCAGACAGAACATCATTTGTAGGAACATGTATTATCTTTTTTAAGTATGGAGTAAATCATCTAATTGTGCTTTCATCAGATTGATCATTTTCAGTTTGCTTTAAATGTCTTGAAAGTTTGTTTTGTGGGTGCTGTGTTCCAGTGATGAAATCTGGAATCATCTATTACTACTTCAACCTAACAAGTTCAGTGACCCCAATTCCTTTGCTAACATGTGCTAAGTTTGATTGTTCTTTAAGAACAGAGATTTATCTATGCTAGACTTGTATATATCCTAGTCTTAACAGTAAGTTGCATTATGACCAAGACAGTTTGAAGTGAATATAAGATTGTTTACTAAGTGGTATGCTTTCCACAAAGAGCATACCTTCAATATTCCTGGACATTGTTAGGTTTTTGTCAGATTCAAAAAGTGATTTTTGAGGTCTCAAGGAGGATCAGTGCATGTGACCACAGAAAGCAATGTTGTCAAATGGATAATTATCTAGCTTTTCATATAAGCCTATAGAAAAACCACATAAAACATGCAACAAGTTTGTCTTTAAAATTCAGTGAATGATAAAATGCAGGCTTAATTAATTGCAGGCTTTGCTACTCAGTAGCTCATTAGAGATTTGAAGGTAATGCAGGTGTTAATTGCTATATTGGATGGTGCTGGTATTCATATTTCTCTGCTGGATTCTCAGAGTGAATCCTGGTCAGAATTGACCAGTGGTTTTTAGGATGATTTTACCTATGTTACAGAGTGATTCAAAATAATAAGCACATGATCATTTGATTTGAGATGACTAAGTGTTAACACTATACTGAAAAATACATTTATTATTGCTGTATTAACTGTACAACTCCCCCCCCATCAAGCTTGAAAATAGTATGCACCCCATTCCCACCCAATTACATGGTCACTTCCAAATGTGATATATCTTTTCTTTTTTATAGAGACAAGTATATTTTATGGTAAAACAGCATGAAATACAATTCTGACAATGTAAATATTATAGTCATCAAGAACAAATGCGTTCTGATCAGGATTTAGAGAATTTGGCAGTTTTGAACAGTATCCTGAATCTCACAAAAGTGCAGAGATGGAACATAATTGAACTTGCATTACCTGCAAAAAAAATACCTACTGAACTATCAAGAGCAGTAAAGATTGTTTTAATTAGGACTGAAGGTCAGTTATTTTTAGGCAGCATCTCTGGTCCAGCAGCGTATGTACACACAGATGTAAATGCAAGTTTTAAAATGTTTGAGTACTGATCATAGAATCAATTTTTGGCTTAATAAAATTTCCTTAGTTGAGAGAAGAACTAAGGAAAATAAATGTGAGCATTTTGTGATTAATGATCTGGTTGAAAGATTTGCATGTTAAAAAATGTGTCACTTTGCAAATCTAACAAAATATTAATGAAAGCAGAAGTATAAATTCTTAAGTAATTAGTTTCATGTAATATATTTTATGATCCTTCACTGGTGAAATGCACTAAACATACCATGTCCAAGGTAATAATTTGTAAAGAAAGTAATTTTGTCACAGTAAAGTGAAATATTGAATATTAGAAACATTTATAATCTTTTTACTCTTCTAGTTGCATGTGTTTTGTTTTCTTCAGTTGGACTTCATAATTGTGTGTAATTTAATATTCTTCAGTTGGACTTCATAATTTGTGTATAATTTAATATTTTTCAGTTGGACTTCATAATTGTGGGTAATTTAATATTTTTCAGTTGGACTTCATAATTGTGTGTAATTTAATATTTTTCCTTCATGCTAGTTATGTTTTAAGTTTTACTTAGATATTAACATTACACTTGAAATCAAATATAAATTCAGATATTATTTTCAGAAGTTCATTTTTAATATTTTAATATTTTTAATATTGTAAATGTTTTGGCAAGACCTATTATTCTTTCAACATGTACTCTTTTACTACACTTTCTGAGGTTTTCTAATTATTCCCACCTCACAATAACATGTTCCTAGGTATTTTTAACCTCCAGATTCAACCTTGGAAGAGATTATGCTAGGCAACTAACAGTGCCAAGTTACCCTAATCATTCACTGTGTTCATGAATGTAAGCCCACATCTACTGAACAAGGGCACAAACATGAGGCAGTCACTGTACATGGAGGACAAAGATATTCCATTCCTGACTGCATCACAAGATGTATTTTTTATAATCAAAATTGCATTGTGAAAGTCAAATGTCCATATTTGTCAATTAAATAATTAAATAATGTCATAGCTCTCTGTGCCATATTTAAAACATTTCCCTTCAAGGGATAGTTTTCTTTGAAAATCATGACTATCTTTTTCAAATTCAAGGATAACTGCACTGGTCCACCAAAATGATGTGTGTACAGCCAATAACCTTCAAGTCAAGAACATAGAGTACATTGACATTTGGAACTGAGACTCAAAATGTTTTTGGTCATTTTTTGAAATTGGAGCTTCTTGACAAATATTTGTATAAGCCATAAATGATTACTTTTGCATCGCCCATGTATTCTGAACTCTGATAAAGAAACTAAAGAATAATTTATAATAAGTCACATGTCATATGGGTGCATTTAATGAAATTAAATCTCAATTGTCATTCTAAAATTTAATAACAACATAGTTTAAGCAAATCCTATTCAATCCAGAATGTTGAATGTTGTGCATCTTAAATGCTATTTTTAAAAAATGATTCTAGATGAAATGTTATAATCACTATGGACTTCTACAAAGGTAGCCAGGTCTAATCATCACAACATCGGTAGTACAGTTTATTTTCATTCTGATAACCACAGTACATGACATTCAATCTGGATTACACCTTTAGGGCTGACCTCATCTACAAATGTTCTGCAGAGGGAATATGACTGTATAGGAATCCATACAAAGTGAATAATTGCCATTTAAAAGTATATGTAATAAACTCAAATTGCACACATTACTGAAATGGTTCTGATCAAAATACATAACATGAGACTTTTACTATAATCATGTTCATGTCCAGTACATTAATTTTAAGACCATTTTTGCAAGCAAATAACATATAATGCAGATCAATAATTAGCCAAATAGCATTGAAGGCATGTTTTAAAATTAGACTAAATTATGCAAAAGAAAAGTCGTTTCAAAGGCACTTTCAATTCCATACTAGATAAGTGATTTGTTAAAATTTTAAATGTATTGACTAGACCTACAATTCTTTCAATATTAAATCTTCTAGTACTTATTTTTCTATCATTTGATACTACTAAGGCAAACAGCAACACATGCTTGGCATAATGAAATAAATTTCAACATCACATTGCAATCAGAGAAGTGTTTTCTTTGTTTATTGATCAAAGGTAACTGCAAAGGTTATCCAATTGATGGACTGTCCTCCTCCATAATAACAATAACTAGATACTAACTCCCATTAAACATATATTTTGCCTTCCAACGGACTTTAAAGAGAGAAATTTGTATGTTTTTATTTAATCTGAATGTGGCTGTGACAGTATATTTGCTTTTATTCATTGAATCATTTTCTATTGTCTTTTATGAAAAGATAACTTATTGTCAGTTGAATGAAGTCACAATTTTGGTGGGGTTATCTGCAGTGATCCCTCTTTAGACCTCAAAACACCACTTTTAAAGTCTCAAGAAACCCCAAACACTCTTTGTTATAATGCAGGTATGAAGATGTATTTCATTTTGTGAGTATTTTAACTCTGGTTTTGCCTCTTGTGAAAATGAATTTTTCACCCTATTGCTGAACTACATTAATTTAGTCGATATCTGCATGTCCCCTGTAATCTTTAAAACCGATAATGTGATCATGCAGTACAGTGAATTCACTTTTACTCTGGATGAACTATGTGGATTTTGTTGGCTACAAAGAGTACAAATTTAAGACTGTTGTTAACGATGATCCATCCGTTAGATGAGAACCCATTTCGCTATTAATAAATTTAGTCTCATCAAAAAACATAATTTATGCTAATGCACAAAAAATGGTACAAACAAAAATGAATTTATTATAAGTTTTAAATATTCATGAAATGAGATGTTTACAATTCAGTGTTTTAACAAGGAATTTTTTTTTTCAGGAAAAAAACTTAATATGGTGATTGAAATGACCACTCCTATCAGCTTAAAAAGTACTGGTGAGTTGCAGTATGGTGGAAATGGGATTAACTAGACTATTGATGATATCTCTGAAATTATTCAGGATAAATAAAGTAAATAAATTTGTTTTGGAATGTGAAATTTATAATTATCATGTAGCTAATCACAGTTCATATGGCTGTGAAAAGTGCTTGAATTCCGTCATTGCCTTCATACAAGTACATACTCACTTATGAGTTGAATCAAACTGCAAACACAGTATATAAATCTGTTGTTTTTTTTTTTATTTCACACTATTTGGAGACTGTTTGGGATTTTACCAGGTCAGTAGAACAATCTTTCATGAAGTTTATTCAGTATTATATTTATAATGTTCAGTCTGTGCAAGTTTGATGTCTTTAGACAACAGAGCTATTCAAGATAAATGATACAATGCATTCAAAATGAGTACATAAGGGTTCATACAAAGATTAGCAGTGAACCTATATAGAAAGCTACATTCAGATGGGTACATGAACATTGATTGAAAAGTAGAGTAGTGGTACTACTGAATTAAACAAAATGGTACAAATGATTGTGTACACTTTTTCCTGCCTTCCTTCCTTGGTAGTATCTCTGGGGCCAAGGAAGACATGTTGTGCAGTCTCATTGATGCTGGACACACATGTGGTCAGAGTCCAAATTCCGATGCACACAGGTGTTTGCAGGTGGGGAATGGGACACCAGTGTTTGGGAGTGGCTGGGACACAGATCTGTGATGTCTCTCAAAAGCTGCAGCAAGACGCTGGTGGTGATCAGTCTTGAAGGTGGAAATGGATTTTCTGGTCAAGGCTTACCAGTAATTTCTGTCCGAGGCAGTGAGCTTGAGCTGGTGGGGTTGAAGGTGTGCCCATTTGATGTGTGTCTTGAAGTTGTCTTTATACCTCTTGTGAGGGCAGCCTTGGTTTCAGTTGCCCTAAGCTAGCTTGCCAAAGAGCAGCTGCTTTGGGATTCTGTTTTTAAACATGCAGATGACATGGCCCATCAAATGAAGCTGGGCCAGGATTAGTTTGGTTTTGATGCTTGTTGTGTTGACTATATCAAGGACTTCCTGGTTGGGGATTTGGTCTGCATGATAGATCCTGCGACTGCTCATGGAATTGTTCCAAATGACTGATGTTCCTTTGATACAGTCCATGTTTCACAGCCATATAAGAGAGATGTTAGGACAACTGCATTTTACACCTTCATCTTCATTGACAGACGCATGTCCTTGAGCTGCAAGACCTTGGTTTGGAGTCTGAGTGCATGGCTGGCTTTTTGGATCCTCAGTGATCTTTATCCAGGGAGCCATCACTGGATATTGTGCTGTCTATGTATTTGAAACTGTAGTTTTCAGCTGTGCAAGGGCACAAATTACCAAGGGACCTTGAAAATGTTTTAATAATCTGCTTAGACATTGAGACAGCTGTGGGTGGGGAGTAGGATCTGGGCTGTTTATTGACTGTATCCTCATTTAACAGGTTGTTAGTTACCCTGTATAAATAACATTTATTTTCAAAATGAAACAACAACCATCACATGTGAGTGAAAACATTTGTATATTACAACACTGTTTTTTTGTTGATTAGTCTGGTTCCCAAAGTGATTTTGGTAGTATACTACCCAGTCGGGAGTCTATGATGCCAGGAACTAGAATATCTGTTGATACATCATGAAATAAGATTATCTTTTTTCAAAAACTAGCGACATTTATTTTGTGAGCTAATCTGTAAAAACTAAAAAATTTATTTTATGTTAGTACAATATTGATGTCGTGATTTCGTTAAAATAATAGTGCAACATCATCTTGAGGATATCTCTATGTGCCAGTTCAGGAATTCTGAAAATTGCTTGCCCAAGCTATTCATTTTTCTTTGTTGCATTACTATCTTTTATCTCAGTTATGAATGAGTCCGTTAATTTAAGGTAGTTTATGTAGCATACACAATAGCATTTATAACAGTGTTTGATTGATCAACTGAAGTGAGTTCACCTGACATACAACTAGAATGTCTAGATTTTAAGTGTGTAGGCTTTGTGAGCCTAATAACTTGTTTAAAAATTCCACCTATTTTATTTGATTCAAAAGACATAATTAACATAATACAAAGGAGGCTAGCTTTTAATTCAGTACAACAAAAACATACTTCCCCAAATTAGTTATCAAAACACTGTCAACACTTAATTTGGTTTTTCAAAAACTCTGTAGACATAGTTGTTATGGTAGATAGATACATTTTTTGTTTAAATACACATTGCATTATGATGATTACACTTAATAGGAACTTAAAGATGGAATTAAAACACATTTAACTTAATAAATTTTTTTAAGTGGCATTTAAATATTAATGTATTGCCTACACTAGAAGTCACATTTTCATTTCCTTGAATATCTTTAATTATGGTGTATTAAGAATGTTGTTTGGAAAGAAAATGTAATCAATTATATAACTTCATATTAAAAGTTGATCATTTCAAAATGCTGATTAAATTTCCATGTCATATCTACCATTTTTGACCATAAGGGATATATCAACATTTCAGTTACCAATTATGTTCACGATATTTTTAAAGTTCAAGATATAGGGATCCATTTCTGGTTTTAAAAAATGGGATCCATGCCTGACCCTGTGTTATAACAGGTTTGCGAGTTATTAGAGTTATTGAGAGTGATCTAATATGAAAGGCTATCCCACTCTGGTGGTATTTCAGTTTGTAATTCTTCCGTTCAACCTTGCCTCTGCCCCAAAGCTTTTACCAGGGTGATGGGGGTATTTTGATGACTGGTTTAAGCACAATATCCTCAGATTCTTGTCTGATTGACCTGTTCCTCTGTGGAATCACAGTGACCTGACAGTCTTGTACCAAACCTTCATATATGTGAGGATAAATTTACTCAGCAGTTGGGAGAGTTCATGTTCAATCAAACGGGATCAGCAAAATTGTCCCTTGTAATAGCTCTTCTGGCAGAGACCTAACTAGCTAAAAGGGGTTTGATTTCTGACTAGTCCCAAATTCGACCCCAATATCCTACTCCTTTCTGTACAATATCATATCAGATTTGGGTCAGGTTGCTCACTGAAGTAGAGCATGTTGTTTGGGGATCTTGGTACCAGGAAAAAGTGGCTTTTCATATAAATGTGAAACAGAGATGGTGTTTCCAAACCCTACATGGATTGTTGTTTTCAGGTATCCTTGTATAGTCGCCTCTGACATGTCAGTAGTAATGTAATTTACATAGGAATTTGGTATACATGATCCATGTCTTTGCATGGAAGTCTGGAACCTGTTTCATTTGGCAGCCTTAGAGGAGGTCACTCAGGTAAGAGGAATATCCGGTAGTTGGCCTAGCCTATCCAGAGGTCATGGGGTCCTCATGAAATGATGTAAAAAAAAGTCACTTTTACAACCCTTAATGGATAGTTTGGCTAGATGACCGAACAAGCTCCCAGTCTTTGTCTCCAGTACTAGATCAAAGTACAGTGAGTACTTTAAGTTGAATGTGGGATCATCTTTTTTCATATGACTTCTGCCATTCAGAAAGATTTTGTTAATGCTCCACAAATTCCAAAACCAGGAAAGAAATGGAATCTTACTGGATATGCAGCCTTAAAACATTAAAACCAAGTGGTTTAAACCAAGAAGACTAGAAAAAGTCATGCACAAATAAAATTCTTTTGCAGCAAACACTATTTTCATTTAAATAATTCTCTAAATTTGCTGAAAACCCTACAATAATAGCCTATAACAATGAATTGTCCAGGATATAATAACAGATGTTGTTAGGACTCGGTGATTGCTGACAATACTGAAGAAGGAATTGATGGCAGTGATGTGGATGTGAATTTGGTAGAAAAACTTGTTTTAATATGCATGGATAAAATGTAATTCAACACAGTAGAGGCAAGTGATAATGGTTATATGGATGCCAATTTTGATGAAAATTGAGTGATGTTGGTGGGAGGAAGATTGACATTCTACACAGTTGGTATTAGTTTCAACCAAAAATACTTAGGATTTTTTATTAAGTGTTAATGATGATGAAGACATAAATGTTTTTCAAGCTAATTGTACCGATGAAAATATATTACTTGTAAACTTCACATGTATACTGAAGTTAGAGAGATAGTGACTTGAC
>JAEAOA010001358.1:2907500-3167500 GCA_016746295.1 Potamilus streckersoni
CAGGTTCCATAGACACTTTATTGTAAATATAAAATCTTTTTGGCATAATTATGGCAAATCATGTCAAAGTACACCACACCAGCCCAAACAGGTGAAAGTAGCACTGTGACTTTAGAGCAGTGTTACTGTAACAAGGTCCCCAATTTGAAGTAAGGTAAGGATCTTTAATGGGAATAGTGCCTGGAAATGCATGAAATATATTTGAATTGAATGATAAAGCCGGATATACACAAAGGTAAGAATGTTAGATACATGTATTTGATAGTTAGGAATTCACATGTGCACCAATAGATGATGCCGGTGAAATGCCAGTGTAGCATACAGCATCTCTTAAGGGTAAAGAAATAAAAAATAAAAAAATAAAATTGTGTGATGGTTTCACAAAGTAAACAAATAATAATGTATTAATTGACACAAGCATGTTATGAACTAGTGAGGCACTTGATTTGACATCTGTCTCTGTGCAAAGCTAATTATGTCTGGTTCACCTGAATATATCTACCATATGTATTAGAGGACCATGCCCAAAGGTATGGATAAGATGGTCTGGAATTCCAGCCTTAGCAGCACTAATAGTGAGCAGAAATAGTTTAATACAAACAATACTATGATACAGGTTAGAGAAATTATATGTATATTTGTGTATATGTATTTATATGTATGTGCATATGTGTATTTATATGTATGTGTGTATGTGTGTATTTATATGTATGTTTGTATGTATGTGTGTGTATATATATATATATATGTGTGTATATATGTAAGCATGTGTGTGTATGTATATGGATGTGTATGTATGGTTGTATGTATGTATGTATATGTGTGTACATATGTATGTATATGTATGTATGTGTGTATGCATGTATGTATATATATATATATATATATATATGTATGTGTGCATCTGGGCATGTATATGGGTATATGTGTATGTATATATATGTATGTGTGTATGTATATGTATTTATATGCATATATGTATCTGTGTGCATGTACATGTGTGTGCATGTCATTGTTTGTATATGTAAATGTTTGTGTGAATATTTGTGTGTGTTTGTGTATATATAGATATATATATATATATATATATATATATATATATATATATATATATATATATATATATATGTTTAATACAAACAATAATATCATACATGTTAGAGAAATTAAATTCGTAATCTACAGAGTTTGGAACCCAGGTCCATGAGTAAATGGCACCCATTGCCTTACCTGCATGCACCAACCTATGTATCGTAGCATACACACTTGTATGATGATGTAGTAAATAATTTTCATATATATAGTTGTTCCAGAGTCCTATGAAAGAAATCAAGGTATATAGGATTTTTGTATTACAAAGAATTATAAATATATACCAGACAGAACAGACAGTGTTATCCCTGGATTCTGTAGGAGAATCTTGATAATAGTGGGCAGAATTTATAGTTTAATACAAACAATACTATCATACAAGTTAGAGAAATTAAATTCATACTCTATTGAATTTTAAACCCAGGTCCGCAAGTAAATGGCACCCATTGTCTTGCCTGCACTCACCAACCCATGTATGTCACAACTAAGCATGCATCACCAAAATATGATGGCACTGAATAGGTGTTATATGAGCTTATCCCTAGCAGACACTCCCATGACAACCTATATATATATATATATATATATATATATATATATATATATATATATATATATATATATATATATATATATATATATATATATATTTATTCAAATATATCCATATATGTGTGTGTGTATATGTACACACAGTGCATCACTGTATATTTAAGTGTATGAGAGTAAAAAGCCATACATGCTACATATACAGAGTTTGTAGATACACTTTTCAGTAATGTTCATGAAATAAAGAGGAATAAGTGATAACAATACAAGGCTATTTTCTTTCATTATTTATCAAATAAGCATTTTCTTCTTTTATTGTAACATGGAGTGGGGGTATGCAGATTCATCCAGTGGTCTAGTTTATCCTAAATGTAAAGTCTGGTCTCAGATGACAAGTATAACCTCTACAGTGGCCATCTTGAAAATGGTATTTCTCTTCCTTTTGAAACTGTGGTCATATCAACATGTCTTGATGGTCCTAAATTAAAATGAACAAATGGCATAGACCAGAAGAGCTTATGGAATGGTCTTTTTGTCCATCCATCATTTGTTCATCTGTTAACAGTAATATGTCTACGACAATGTCCATCTTGAAAATCTTATCACTACTCCTCCTAAATATATGGTCATATGGGATTTTCACTAAAAGATTTCTCTTTAAGTTTAGTTGGTCTTAAAAGACATCTACATCTTCTACTATCCTAAAAACCTAGGGTTTTCACTAAAAGATTTGTGATGTCTAAAATAAAACTGGTGATCTGACATCCAGAATGGCCACCATTGCAGCCATCTTAACAATCGCGTAATCACAACCTGAAGAGATGCTCATATTGATGTGTTATGATCCAATGAACAACAATGCATGCTTAATGATTTAACCCCTTTACTCATGCAGGAAATTTAGTGTCAAGAAACATACAATTCTTTAATATTTCTCAGAAAATGATGGTAATTCATTCTATTTTAAAATATTGATGAATATTGTCATTACATGAGTGGTTTTTTTTCTTGACAAGGAAATTTTTTTTCCCAGGTGGAACAACCTTCACAAGTGCAGTGATTGATATAATAGCCACTGTCAACTCTAGTATTGGTAAGTTATAATTCTGGGTCGTATGAGATTAATTAGTATCTAGGCTTAGATCAAGCTAAATTGAATGAAAAAAAATTTGGCTAATTGGATGATTTTGTTTCATGCATTATAAAACTTTTTAAATTATTTTTTCTACATTCTGGAATTGTAGGCAGCAGTTTCTGTTCAAATATATGGCAAAATATCACCTGGCATTTATTGAATCTTGTGTAAATGTAAGACCACACAGTATTTTTCATTTTAAAGTGTCTGAAAAATGTCTCCTTCATTTGAGATTTGATTGTTATACTTTACCTTTTGATTTTTATTTAATTGATTACTTTCACTTAATCCACTACCATTTGCAGACGTTTGCATTTATCAGCATAATGCATCATTACTTTTGATGTGCTATTTTGAAAGCAAGGAAATAAATGCAGAAGGTACACAGACAAATTTGAATGTGGATATCAGATCAATGACAATACTGAAGCAGCAAGTGATGGCAGTTGTTTGAATGCCAATTGGAATGAAAAACTAGGTTTTTGTGATCATGGATAAAATGTCATACTGCAGAGTAGAGGCAAGTGATGGCAGTGATGTGGATGCTGATTTTGATGAAAATGTCTACAGCTTTTAGGCTGCAGAGGAAGATTAACAAGTTATAATATCACTTTTTGACAATGACTGAGCTACTTCTCTGAAACTTCCTGGAGTATGCCATGAAACTAGATATATAATTATCCTATGGTTTAGCTGGTTATAAATTGTCTGCAAAAGGTGTATTTGCTATTGTACAGAAATTGAAGCGGCATTGAAAATGAATTATTTTTAATGTTCATCAAAATTTTTACACTTGCATTGGGTATTTTTACTATGAATTTTGTTCCTTGCAGGTACCCCACCCCATAAAAAAACTTGTTGGGATTGAAACAAAATCCAAATATTGATAATTTATCCCTTTACCTCATACAAGCACCTTTAGGCACTCTACCGCAGTTGTATACAGGTGCCTTTTGGCACTTTAACCGATTCCTATACAAGTGCCTTTTGGCAACTCTGTAAACAGCAGCCATTTTGAATGGGTTTTCATAGTTCCACCTTTGGGGAAAACCCCTATTAGATACTGCATTGATTGGTGAGAATGACCATTACAATTGGTCATTGTTTATGCTTTGGTTGAAATCTGCTATTTAAAGTATGTAGGTCATAACTATTCTTCATTTGACACAATGGCAGCCGCTGATATCGTTCAGTACTTGCTCAAGTAAAATCACAACTATGAAAGCTTCATTAACTTAGGTAAAGGCTTTGAGACTGATTTAGAAAGCCATTAGTTTTTATAAATTATCAAATTCAACTGATTTAGTGTTGTAAATGCAGACAAATTGTAAATTTTGTGTATGAAAAATTGCCGCTATGGTTGATCACGCGACTTCACTAACTTGATAGTGAATGAGTTCTCTCAAGATTTTAAAGCACATACAAAATTCTTTTGTGAAAAATAATTATACAGCTCTAATGACTGTATTTTATTTTATTTATTTTATTTTATTTATTTTAAATCTTTCCATACATAATGTTTGTACCAAAAACATAAAATGGTTAAAATTGCCATTAAACATAACATACAGGTCACTGCTTAACAGGCCTCTGCATTGTGGACTACACTGTGTAACTTTGCTACATGTGTATCGAAGGGCTAAAAAGCCATACACTCAATGAGGAAAAGGGTTATAATGCTGGGTTGTATGAGATTAATTAGAATATGGATCATGTTACTGTTAATGGCATTGATAAAACAAATGGCTTGATTATATCTTCACCATTTTACAAGCTCCGCACATGTTTTTGATGAAAAACATTTTTATGCTACCTTTTTTTTTAAAAAAACCTTGTAAACTTGAAAATTCCACTTTTTAATGCTGTAAAATGTTATTTGACTGCAGAATCTCTAAGTTTAAGGAGACATTTTAATTTTTTTTATTTCAACTTAAAATATGAATAAAATGAAAACCTGTGTATGGTCTACCTATTGATGTGAATTTTGTTTCCTGCACAAGCTTGAAGGCCCAATGAACAATAATCCAGTTTCAAAGATGATAGAACCCCTTTCCACAAGCAATAAATTTTGTGTTAACAAAAACACAATTTTTATGCTAATATACAGAAACTGATTCTGTCAAAAATGAAATAAGAATTCTTTAAATGTTTGTGAAACTTGCCATTTATACAAGCATTTTTTGACAAGGAAATGTTTTTCCCCAGGAAAAACACCCATAAGAATTGCAAGGATTGAAACCAAGTCATTGACTTGTTTGGTATTGGTAAGTTGAAATGCTGGGTGGTATTGAATTAATTTGTATTTTGTTAGGTGCTGGTAAGTTGGAATACTGGTTGGTATTGGATTAACTTTGTATTGGATTAACTTGTATCTTGTTAGTCACTGGTAAATTGGAATACTGAGTGGTATTGGATTAACTTGTATTTGTTAGGTATTGGTAAGTTGGAATGCTGGGTGTTATTGAATTAATTTGTATTTTGTTAGGTACTGGTAATTTGGAATGCTGTTTGGTATTGGATTAATTTGTATCATTAAGATAGTGGTAAGTTGGAATACTGGGTGTTATTGGATTAATTTGTATTTTGTTAGGTACTGGTAAGTTGGAATGCTGGGTATTATTGGATTAATTTGTATCTTGTTAGGTAATGGTAAGTTGGAATGCTGGGTGTTATTGGAATAATTTGTATCATTAAAATAGTGGTAAGTTGGAGCAATGAAAATACTCCTGATTTGAAGCCAAAACTCCTGACCAGATTTTGCAATCTCCAGAGCTGTATGAGGCTCTCCTCCCTGTTCTGTCATATTTATGCATGTGCACATTTTGTACTTTACATACATGCCATAACACGAGTCTTTTGAAAACCATGACTTTGTACTCCCAAACTGCCTGATAGGGTCAGGTTTAAAAAAATATTATTTTTTTAATCTTGAAAAAAATAGAAGGAAAAAAATACCACTTTAATATGTGCCTGTAACATGTAGCATGTATAAACAGTAAACAGTCCTGGCTGGAGTCAATGTAAAACTATCCTTCGGCAGTTTAAATGGTGGGATCGAGTATAAAAGAGGTCAAAGAGGTCGGGTATAAACCACAATTTACATAATTAGCCAACAAGAGCTAATGTTTAAGTACTTTGAGGACTGTAGTGAGTGAGCATACTGCTAATTTACATAGGTAAAGTTCACAACTTGTGACATACATGTTAACATTTCAGATGAGGGAAAAATTATTTTGAAAAGTAGGCAGCACACTGCAAATGAGAAATAGTCATATCATGTACTGAAAGTGGTCCAAATTACAGCAATCCTTATGACATTTCTCCAACACAGCTGAGCTGCTTCTTCTGGAATGTGATTTCCTTCAGTGAGGAGGTTAAAGCAAAGATGATAGTTAAGTTTCTATTTCATGACAAGATCCAGAAGACCCTTGATTACTCAAGTCTTGGAATTGAAAATCCTGAGCACTGTTTCAGTATGTTGAGAAGATTCATACAGAACACTATTCAGATGTATGTGGAAAAACATTCACCATCAATATCATATAACATAATTGCTAAAGTTGACTATTTTGAACTCAGAATTTCATTTGATTTTTGAAATGTTGCAGAAAGAGCTTCAATCTCTACAATAAATGAAAAACAGTACACATAAAAAAAATAAGTGTGAATGTTTAAGGTACCTGTGTGTAGAGTTTTTAAAATGATGATTCTTGAGAAGATTAGATTTGTTTTGAGATAAAGAAAATGGTACAAATAATTAAAGTTGAGTAACTATTATTTATTGTTGTTAATTTCCTTTGTTTCAGTACAATATGCATTTTTGTGTTTAAATTTATGGAGAAAAAAAGATCTTTATGCTAATCTCCATGATCTGGTCCCAGAAAATGTTGCATGTATGCAACACTCCTAAATGGATGGTCATATCAGCATGGGATTTTCACTTAAAGACTTGTGGAGTCTAGCTGAGCTTAAGTGAACTTGGTGCTGATGTAATGCCCAATATAGCTGCCATGGCAGCCATCTTAATATCTTGTTATTGACACTTCAATATGGATGGTCATATGAACATGAGGTTTTCACTAAAAGACTTCTTCTTGCTGACCCTAAATGAAAATGATGCTGATCTGGCATCCATGGTAAACACAACTCCACCATGTCATAATCTCAGACAGTGTTGGGGTAAAGGGTTGTGCAACTAAAAGTTTTGAGGTCCCATAAGGGGGGAGTGAGTGAACAATAACCTCCAAAATGTGACATCCAATTGATAAATTAGCCTGAATTAATAAACTATTTATACAAGCCTGGAGAAAGTGATTGGAAATTCAAACCTGAATAAAAGAAAATTGTCTCATTCAAAGCATTTAATATATTTACAAAGAAAAAAGTAGCTTGTAGACATTATATTTTCAAGTGTCGTAGATACACATAAACATACATACATTCACATCATCACAACCACACAGATATTAAATCAAAACATACATTCTTTAAAATCTATTGGATGGCAAATATAGGCTTAATTAGATAGTCTCATATAGTCTATTAGTGGGTTTAAAGGTAATGTGTAGGCAGCATTTATCACTAGATTCATTAGAGACTGGATGGTACCGGTGTTCAAATCTCTCTGCTGAATTCTCTGCAAATCCTGGTCAGAACTGAGTTATTCTGGATGACCAAAACATTAGCATTGCTAAAACTATCATGCAGTCTTTGTCACACGATATGCATGTAATAGAAAAATAAACATTTGAGACTGACCATTTCATTTGGGGAAGGGGGATACTATTTTCAAGCTTATTAGAAGCTTTACAGGTAATATAGCAGTAATGTTTAAAGTACAGGTGGTAATGCTTTAACAACATAAATCAAGTGCTGAATCAGAAGTCACTCTAGGATTTTAAAACTAGGAGTCCAGGACTCCTAATTTGGTAAAAATAGGAGTCCCACCAGCAAAAGTTGCAGTCCAAACTAGGCTAGAAATCACATACTTTCTTGCACTTGGCTACAGTCACATCCAGTCACATCCAAACTATCAGTTATAGCAACTTTAGTCTGAATCTTATTGAAAGCTTCATCATTTTTCCGTTTAACTCCAAAACACTTGTCTAAATTTGCAAACAGTATTTTGTCCAAATATCTTGATTTCGACTTCACTGGCAATATTTATACAGCAATAACCGGAAATGAAATCAATAAGTGATTGCGCTAGGCTTTACCAATGTTGCAAATTGCAATTATGTTTTACATATTGGCAACAAAATTATACCTTCTGGCCATATTTTTGGCTACAACATTTTTGGCTGATAAAAATGGTACAGTCTTGAGTTTGGAGTGGAGAAAATCAAAGACACCATGACAGAAGCCGCAAACTTGGATATGAAAATGCACTGGAATCAATGTTACATAAACAAATCCTTATTTCATATTGACCAACCAACCTAACAGTTAATTGTAATGTCATAATCCGCTTATGCTGATATCTGGCCTTGATACTTGTATGCTGTAATATAACCAAACTAGCCATGCAACTGACTAGCTACAATCGACCGCCTGAGGGTGGAAACATGAAATGACTACAGTCGACCATGTGATAGCAATTTAAAAAAAAACAAAACATTAAAATCTCCCAGAAAAAAAAGTTTTGCTGCAACTTCATTGAAAACTGATTAGCTCTAAAGCACTGATGTATACTAAGGAAATTTTTTAAAAATTCTGTCAATGTTCTACAATTCATTTGATGTTGCCACAAATGGGTGTTTGTTTTGTCCATCAAAGGGAGCCTATAGTGGCATCTTCAATAGCACATGCACCATCATCAATTCAAGCTGGTCACCTTTAATCAAAGAAGTCGGCAACGAACTAAAACTAAAATAGTGATTAGAACATATTTTGCTGCAAAAGTTTCCTCTTTGCAACAAAAACATGCATACGGAGGACTCCGGTGTTGGCAATTATATGCATCCCAAATCAAGTTTGCATCCAAATATGCGTAATTAAGCGTTTCTGAGATCTCTGTGAAACAAGCATTTGATTGTCTTTCAATCTATCATCCTGAAATCGTAGGTCAATTAATAGTTAGCATTTTAAAAATAATAAATAAAAGAAATCTGAATGTTCAATCGAGGGTGATAAGTGTTACATGTGATGCTCCTTTTTCTGTGTTGTACACACAGAATGACACATGTCAGTATGTGTAAAAAATTAAATCCCCCACTTTGCTGGCATGCTGCACAGAGTAAAACTGTCAACCAGGAGTTCTGAAATTTATTTTGCTGGTTTTGCTTGCTTAGCTGATAGCTAATTGCTTCCTAAATTGTCTTCATCAATGAATTGCACTTAACACTATTCTGACAATTAATCGTGCTATGTGTTCTGTAGACAAAATCCATCTTCAAAAAAATGTAGCTGTTCACAGCTTGTCAATAATCTTTAATACAGATGGTTTAAACATCCTCATTCAAAACAATTTGTAATAACTTTTGTTCTCCTTCAGACCACAATCTTGTTTGTTTTAGCTATATTGAGTTGTTTTGCTTTTAGAAGTCCTCAAACTAGTTTAGTTCTGTAATTAAGTTACCTTCTCTAAATAAAGTCTTTATCATTATTATTATTTTCATTACTTCAAGATATTCACCTATGCAAATTAGCACAGTGGACTTGCCTGCTGCAGTCACACTAGCTATTGTCAACCACATAAGTTATATTTGAAATGATGGTTTTTATACCTGACCTCTTTTTCTTTAATCACTGCTATTTAAACTGCCCAAAAAAATAGTTTTACCTTGGCTCAAAACAGGACTCTTTACTATGTATGCATGCTACCTATAACAAGCATGAACTGAAATTTATTTTTTAAATAGGTTACTAAAAATTGTTTTTTTAAATATGTGAACAGGCATTTGGAATTTACAAATGCTTTTTAGCATGACACACAATGTTATGGCAGGTATGAAAAGATAGTTACATTGATTTGGTGTTTTCACCAGATGATTTTTTTTTATATAATGTCCATTGCATCTTGAATGAAAATGATTCATGTAATATCTAGTCTTGAAAATTTTCTTCCAAATTGATGATCATGTGAACAACACTAAAAGACCAATAAAGTTTAGTTAATCCTGAAAGAAAATAGTGCCAATCTGGTATCCAGTATGGCTGCTACACAAGTCCTCTTGAAAATCTTAGAATTATGTCTCCTGAATAGAAAGGCATTGACATGGTGTTTTTACCAGAAGACTTATCATCATGTCTACATAGTCCTGCATGAAAATGGTGTCAGTCTGACATTAGATGTGTCTGCTATTGTAGCCAGCTTGAAAATCTTGTCACTTCTCCTGATTGAATGCTCATAAGAGCACAAGTTTTTTCATTGAAAGACTAGTAATGTTTGTTCATCCTAAACTAAAATGGTGTTAATCAGGCATCCAGTCTTTGGCCTTCTTGAAAAATTGTTTTCATTACTACTCTTAAATATTAATTTTGATGTGTAGTTTTCATGAGAATTCATGTGTTTGGCTGGTCCTTAATGACTAACCCTTATTGTGACTATGTACTATGATATCTATTGTTGAAATGTTTCCACTTCCAAAAGGAGGATTCACCCTTGGACTTGTTATAATACCTAGTTGGTCCAGAATAAAACTGGTATCAGTTGTACATCCAAAATTGCTGTTATGATGACCAATTTAAAAATCTGTTTTTCTCTACTAAAGACTTTTAAGGATGTCCACTTTTGCTTAAATAAAATTGTGCCAATGCTAACATCCAATATGCGCATCAGTGAAGCTAAATGAAAAATATCACTGTTGAATATCTAAGATGGTTTCAACATGGACAGTTAAAAGGAAGAAATGGTTATATCTGGAATTCCTGTAAATTCATTTTGCCCAGTTAAGTGTCAGTCCATTGAGAGACTCTTGTTAAAATGGCATATTTTGAACAAATACTTGAAAAACTAGTCTTATTAAGCAGTCATGTGCAACTTCCTCAAGGCCATGATCTGGATGAGCAATTTTTAAAGCCACACTGAGTTGATAAAACCAGGTAAAGGGCAAGATGTGTTTTATTGGTAATGGGGTCCACAGGCCTGCTGTAAAATCAGATTGGCCATCCTCACACCATTCTTGTGTACTGATACAATACTGACTGGAAAATATTTTATTTCTACATGTCAGTCTGCCTGAATGGGCTTCAATATAAAAGGGTTAACAAAGATGCTTATATTTTCCAACACAAGCTTTTCTGTACTCAGGTTCTATTTATTCTTGCCTAGGGCTAGCTTCTACAATGTTTACAAATCAAGCTGAGATGGATTGTAAACATGGACATAAGATGCCAAATCCAACCAACTGCATGATGTTCATTGAATGCAATAATGGAAAATTGGAGGACAAACAGTGTAATTATGGAAATGTCTTTAGCATTTCCAAAAATCGCTGTGTCAAGATCAATGGTCCACATGATGATTGCACAAAAAGTAAGTTCAGAAATGTTTTCATTTTTTTTTTGAATACATAAATCACACACTTTCAGGAGATGTTGAGTGAATTTCATTCTTTGATGGGTTCATTCTTAATTTTGGAGTCTGGCTCATTTAATGATAAATGATACTCCTTTCCCAGTAAGTGGTAGAAGCTGCCATATTTCACAAATATAGTTTATTAATCTCCATTTTGAGGGAGGAGTGCAAAATAATGTATTACTTTTTGCTTAAAAGGAGATGCATAGTATAAAATGTTAATTAAAAGTTATCAATGTCATCCACACATTAAAGCATGCATGTATATTCTTGATACATCAGTCAATTCTTTATTCCTATGTCCTTATTTTATAGTACAAACCCCTGGGGTAGAGCAGATTGGGCTAACATTGTACATAAAACAGTTGCATAGTCTTGAAATAGTGTTTGTATTTAGCTTTTGTATTTTTCAGCCAGTATGTTTATTGCTATACTTTGGTGAGATGGGATGCATTTGGACAAGTACAACACACTTGTCACAAAAGTAGATGGGTACAACTAGTATTTTACATGGTATTGAATTTGGTTAAATTGTTTATAAAGTTCATTTCTCAAGCTTTGCTGATGCAATAATTATCAAATTAGATAAATGTATGCATTTCTGTGTAACTGCTTCGGTGGCCTAGTGGTATCTGCCTCGGATGCCGGAGGTCACAGGTTTGAACCCTGGCTAGGTCATACCAAAGACTTACAAAAATGGTACTAATAGCTGCCTTGCTTGGTGCTCAGCATTACGAGGTTAGTGTTAGAACTGGTCAGCCTGGTATCAGGATAATGTGATTGGGTGGGACATCATATCTGATGCCCAGTGATAGACATCACTATAATTTGTCACACTGCAGACATAGTAGCAATATGACTGAAAAATTGTTAAAAGCTATGATAAAAATCTAAATCACACACACACACATTTCTGTGTAAGATGTTTTGCCACTGAACATTGTGACCTTCCTTTCTCAATTTACCACCTTAATTAGGTTGACTTAAATTTATCTCCTAACCATGCAACTATTTTGTACCTTTGTATTTATATCATTATACCTATGTTAATAGAACTTGGTATATTTTCATCAGAGAGTACTAGACCCACATCACAAAAATACAGTTTGACCCAAACTTCACTTTTCATGGAATTTTTGTGTTTATTCTCATCTTGATAGAATAATTCAACTATATATGAATTTGTGTGTAATGTTTTGAAAAACAAAACAAACAAAAACCAGTGACCTTCATTTTACTTTTATCTGGCTTAGGTGTAAACTTTCGCACATAGCTCATGACTACATAGTGTAGTGATATATATATATATATATATATATATATATATATATATATATATATATATATATATTTGGGCATTAATTAAAAAAGAAAATTGGCATGTTCAGTGTATTTAGATATTTATAAACCATTACACCTGTAATTTATTCTATCCTAGCAAATATCCTCTGTATAAGAACACTAATTGTAAGGGTCAAATTGATAATTTGATTATGCAGTATGGTGAATATACCTTTACTATTGTGTATTAGTTTATTTGGATTTTGTTTGCCACAAAACACAGTAGACATCACTATAAACTGCCACACTGCTGATGTAATAGTAATATGACTGAAAATATGTTAAAGCAATGTTAAAAATCCAAATCATACACACAAAGCACAAATTTAATTACCCATGGATAATGATCCATCCATGAAGACAGTAGAATTCCTTTCCCCAGTCAGTCAATTTAGTGTCAGAATAATATAATTGCATGCAATTGCACAGAAATTGATATAAGGAAATACAAATTCATTGTACTGTACTTTTAAAATGTTCATAAAAACTTGATGTTTTACAGGAGGAATTTTTGACAAAATTTTTTTCAGGTCAGTCTGCAACAGTAACTGATAATATTGAAACAGTAACCTCTATAATCAACTCATCAAGTACCGGTAAGTTGCGATGCTGGGTGGTATGGGATTAATTAGACTATGAATCTTTCCCTGCTCAAATTAGCTAGAAAACAAGAATAGTCTGAAATTCTTTGTGGGTCATCACATTTATGATTGTGGTAGAAAGCGTTTGCGCAATCTTGAAAAATACTTGGATTTGAGGTCAGTTAAAAAAGTATTGAAAAATACCTGAAAACACAGTAATCCTTGAAAAGTGCATGAAGTTTTTATTCACATTAATTGAAAACTGTTAACTTGCTGACATAAATATCAAGCTCTACAAAAGTGAGAAACCTGATCTGCGAATTTTAATTCCATGTTGGATTGCTAATGTATTCAGCAAGACTTCCATTGTTTATTTACTTACTATTTACTCATTTGATTTGGGACTGTAAGAAATACATTATGTAAATGAATAGATTCCATGTTGACTGGGACGTTAGGGCTAATAATGGCTTGTTATGTGATGAAATGCATATTTTCAAAGTGCTTTGCTAATCACTTTTGTATGAGGATAAGGCTGGACAGTATAGAAACCACTACATATTAAGTGTAAAGACAGCTGGCATCATACTACTGTTAATGTCATCTAAAGTCAGAATAACAATGATAATATGAACTCCAAAGAGAATTGTGAATTAAATGTCCTTGTGACCCTCCATTACATAGAGTATAAACAATAGCCCATACAACCCAGCTGAAAATGATCATACTTTTGACTTTAGATCTTGTGTCCATTTTATCAATATAAAAAGGCACTTGTACAGCTCAATCAAGCTTAAAAAGAATCAACTATTGAGAACACAAATTAATTTAGAAACTGGCAATTATTACTGTTTACTCTTGAATTTGTGTAGATGAGATTATTGCGTTTGTATCCGATGCCTCAAAGCCCCTTCAGTTAGTGTCTTCACCAAAAGTATAGAATGAAGTACATAATTCTTAAATTTTATTCTTCCAAAGTTGATGTATTTTGCTTGAAAACTGTTTGCCCATGAAAAGTTCATCTTTTATGAAGAAATATTTAATGTTTACACATGTTGCTTGTTCATTTGAAATTATTTAAATATAAGAATTTAAATTTATATTTTTGTTCTCCATATACTTTTTGCCCATTTAAATTATTAGCAATTAGAAGACAAAATTGTTTAATTTCTTCTTGGGGGGGGGTACACTACGTTTTCCCTTGTGTTTATGTAGAAACCTGTCTGGGATTCTACATTCAACTGTTACTGAAGTAAATTCCTGACAGCATTAAATAATGACAATCAAATCTCAGCTGCACTGAATATTACTACAATCCAAATGCAGTCCATAATCTGCAAAATATAGCTCATCCAGAAACTAGAGGGAATCTAATGTTGTTGAACAAAAGAAAAGCAGCTGTGTCATGGCACCAGTGAGTAAGAGCTCTATACACTTTACACCAAGAAAAAGTGATCAGGTGAACCAATGAATCAACAAAAACTATTCCCTCTAATGAGTTATAAAGATAATGAAACCAACCAGGTACTGAGGGTCACTAGACCACCACAGCAGATTTGAGGAAGTGACATTACTTTCCATCAGCAATACCTTCTACTACCTAGATAATATCTTAAAATCATAGCCAGCATGAAACTCTTAATCTGATTGACCATGTGGTCAAATTTTTATTGAAGAGGCATCCATTTATTATCTTCAGGTTTCTCACTCCTTGTTAAGAAGAATGATTTCATATTGTATGCACAAGGGAACAATTCTAATGGAAAAACACATTTGTGCAAGCTGGGTTCAAGATTAGGGATGGACATGTATTGTGGACAAGTAGATTCCCATTTCTTTCTATTTATGTTCATGATCAAGTGGGTTGAGCTAGCCAGAGAGGGATATTACTCTCTTGTTCAATCATATTTCATCAGTTAAAAGAAACTGAACAATGAAATAAGTTATTCAAAATAAATGGCAGTTTTTCTAAAGAACCAGTTAAATATGGAGTACCACAGGGAGCAATCCTATGTCCAGTCTCCTCTCTCATTTTTATAAATGATCTGCAGCTGAGAATAGGCAACTGTATTTCATCTACTGACTGAGGATACCATACTATCAGATTTCAACAAATGGCCAAAATTGGACCTAGAGATCACCCTTCAGATAGCCTTATTTAGAATAGATTCCTGGTGTATGAAAATGGCATGAAAATAAATGCAAACAAGACTAAAGTATCAATGATTACTAACAATAAAAAGTGAGCAAAATTGGAAAATCACATTTAAATCTTACGGTGAACAAGTTGCCTACAAATGAGTTAACCATGACAAAATGACACAGATGCTCTTAATTAAAATTCATACAAAATCTCTTCCACAAAATAGTAAACTTTTTACATGTTTTTTGTACTTTTAAGAATACATTTTTTTACCTATAAGAAAATTTTTAGGAGCCATGCCATGATCATGATCCAAATTCATGTTATAATGGAGCATGTTATAGCAGGGTCTTAATGTATTGCAGGTTTCACAATACCCTGAATTAAGAATTAACCAAATTTTATGACTATAAAATCATATAGAATATCGTAATACACCATTCCCTCGATAACTCGCGCCTGAATAACTCGCAAACCCACTTATAATGTGGTGTCTTGCATGGCTCACGATTTTTTACCCAAAGAAAATATATTTTAAAATGTGCTGAACATTTAAAAATAATTGTGATAAGAATTGGTAAATTAAACCTTGATAATACTGCTATTTTGTGTTTCGTACATGAAAAAATAATTATTAATCATTAATTATTGTATACACAAAATGGGAATACAGTATTTTCTATCTTTTTTGCAAACATAAATCTTCTTAGTGGAAATTGTATGTCTCATAATTTAATGGATTTTTCAAATATTACAAACTGATATGTATAAAAAATTAAGATACATAAATGATTATTACTTTGATACCTGGATTCTGTATGAAAAATTAAAGGGTACAAAACAATCATCGGAAATGGTGATTATTGCCCATAAAGATAGAATTTATATTTAGAATTTCGCAATTCCAATAAGATACCACCTATTATATTTGGTTTTCTTGAGAGAAATAGTTGTCAATACACTGTAAATAAACAATCTTGTGAAATGGGGATCAATGAAAAGTTCAGGTAAATGCTTACAGGTGGCAACAAAGAATGAAATAAACACCAATTAATGTCTTGCTATGTGAAATTTATGTTCTAATCCTTAAATTTCACTTCAATATAAACACTTTCATCAGAACATATTCTCTTCTATAAAAACATGAAAAGTCAATTGACCTTCACATCAAAGCCAGTGAGTTTTTCTGTGAGAACCTAGCTAATTACATGCCAGCTTTGTTTTGATCAACAGCTTGGGGAACTTAGTTGCATTAAAAAAAACCTGTGTTGTTTTATCCCTTTGAATGTCTTTTGTATCCAATCAAGCAAGGGAAATACAGTTGAAAAAAAATTTCAAGGTATGCCAATAGGAGCATAAGTTCTTGTAGTCATTATTGTTCTCAAATTCATTTTATTTCACCAATCGAAAATGGACTATGGAGAGCAAAGGAAGTAAGCGAAAGGTGTATTGTATGACTGAAAAGCTGTGCCTCATAGATACGGTTCATAATGGCAAAGCAAGATCCAATGTTTGCAATGAAATGAACAATTGACGACTCGACATTTAGATGTTAGCTTAAGTATAAGAAGAAACTTCAATGAAAATGAGCAAAGACTGCAAATGATACTGAATTAGATGATGATGTGTATGCATGGTTCACACTGCAAAGTGAACAAGGTGTTTCCATTTCTGGAACAATTCTCAAGGCTCAAGCAGAAAAAATGGCAATAGGTATGGAGAATGAATCTCATTTTAGGGCAAGCCATGAATGGCTTTGGAGATTTCCAGCGCCGACATAGAATAAAACAGAATTCATTGTCAGGAGAAATACTCAGCAAATCGGGAAGCCGCATATAATTGTCCATACCAGCTCCGAGATCATCCATGAACAATATACAGAGGCAGCAGAAAAATCAAAGAGTGATCCAAAAAAAATGAACAGATGTTTTCAAAATGTGAAGTAATATTTGTCAAACGCATCACAAACTGCCAGTATTATTCTAATTTACTCCTTTTAAATTTGTAGACCCATTAAATTCATATTGGTAATGGTTAACCCATGTAACCCATCATTCAATCAACATTGTTTCTTTGACATGTGTGTCGATCTTTTGCATAAAAACCCTACTTTGGATCAAATGATAAAACTAGAATTTATCAACACAAAAATTTTAACTCATTTGCTTCAATGGTAATTATTACTATACATAAAGCCCCAAACCAAGCAATACACTGATTTAATTACTCTAAAATAATACATTTTCACAATATACAGAGTTAAGCAACAAATTTACTGACTATAAAAATAATGCACTGTTTCACAATATACTGAATTTCAAAGTAGCTAAAATCTAACAACTATGAACTTAGTCTATTTCACAGTAATAGTTTGGATCAACAAATTGCTATAATGTAATGACTTGAAAATAAAACACAGTATTTGGCTTTAATTTTCAGTATATTATGATGTAACAATGGAGAAAAGTTATTACCTGTGTGAAGAAGGGTATACATACTCCCACCACAATGACTGCACCTATTTCTATGTCTGCAAGGCCGGACAGCTCATCTTGCAGCGTTGTCCTTTTCACCACTACTTCTACTATGTCTTCAGTCCTCGCACAGGGGTGTGTGTTGCTCCATACTCCAACTATGATGACTGCACAGAGTATTTCACCAAAGGTAGGCATATATTTTACCTCAAAATAAATCATGCTTTGGGCAAAAATGTTGGAAATACTTGGAATATTTTTTTCATAGTAACCCCCAAGTACATTTTATATAATAATCCCAAGCCTTACACTTTGACACATTATTAGATTATTGGTTTGGTCATCTGGCCTTATCATGGGAGAAATACTGTTATTTGCTTAAGTAGAGTCTGACGATCAGGCTGTATCTGTATCTTTACATGTATTTGGTGTGGTGAAGGACCTTCTCAGCATAGATACTACAGAAAAGTTATTACACCACAGTACAACTTGAAGTGCTTCTGTTGTTTCATGAATTTTTCAGCCATTCCTTTCTAGGCCACTGTTGTTTTTAAACTGATCTTTCAATATTTTTTGATGTATTCAACTGAATAGATTCTGGTCTTAATTTGACCTCTGCATTTACTTGGGATTTAAAAATTTTCTGCTAATACCGACACTAACCCTTTGACAACTTGGTTGAAAAAAAAACCAGTCTGTTAATTTTCTGGCATAGTTTGAGAGTTTTAAAATCCAGCACATATAGCTGGTAATGAATCACCTTTGTATGATCAAAAGTCACCTGTTAAGAATTTGGCAAATTGGTGCTGAACCCTTTCAAAGTTCACTATCACTCTTGTAGCAAAATTCCCATATAGAGGCACTGTATTCCAGTATGAAATTCCCCATGAAAGTATATGCACAACACCTGCACTTCTGTGGACATTAGGAAAGGTTCTTGCAAAAAAATATGGATTATCAGGGACTTGCTGTAGGATCTGGTTATTTAAGGAGAGTAAATTAATTTTATTACCTGCCTTTCTGTGCAAACCAGTTTTCCTAATTGATCATCATGAGCGTCTTTTTTCGTGTTGAGGAGGCTGAAGCCGACAAAGAGACTGCACTTCTAGCCAGCTGTCATTTTTGTTGCACAGCAAGAACAAGGCTTCTAATACATTGTCTAGATGTACACCAGTCCCCACTTTCACTGCCATGGAAAATCTTTCAGTTATGGCACTGTGAGACATGAAGACAACCATTTGTGGATGGAACCAAGATAACATAGTTTTCTAGTTTGTAAAAGAACTTCTAGTGAGGTAATAGACATTGTTTCAGACACCTTGGATAAATCCAAGATTCAAATGTCAATTTGTAAAAGCCCTTTCAATGAAATTAGTGTTAGGTGGAGAGTAGTTGTATTTCACATAAATGTTCCACAGTTTTACATATAAGGGATGTGGAGACCAAGGTCTGTAGTTTACAACCAGGTTGACATCACATTTTCATATAGGGGGTAGCATTTGCATTCATTCAGTCTAATGGTATCTCAGTCAGTAGAGTGTCAGATTCGTAATCAAAGAGTTGCAGTTTTGGTTTCAACACATGTTGGCTTCGGTATCCTGCCACCGTTTGTCCTTCCAAAAGACACTGGGCTCCCATTTCATCAGCATGATATAGTCAGAAATGTTTTAAAAGTGCTAACAACAAAAAGTTCTTGAATCCACATTTTGAGTATAGCACAATGGGCAGGTGATATTGTTTTGGCACAATTTTTAGAATAAAGTTTGGAATTTTTTCTGCTCCAGTTTTTTGAGCTGTCTTTGATATGCTTACGTAGATTTTTTTTATTCTGCTTCAGAACGTAACAACTAGAGTTGAAAGTAGTTTCTTGCAATTGTCATCCATCTCGACTATGGAATTTGTTTTGTCCTTAGTGAACATTGATTTAAAATTGTTTAAAGTCTCAGGTTTAATTCATGTTCCCATGCTCATCATGAGGAAGCATACTATGTTGTTATCCATATGTGTACCCATCCATTCATCTATCATCAGTTTTGTTTCCACAGAATAACTCTTCTTCCATCAACAGTTTGCAAACTCTGTTGCATGTTTTCACTTTGTGTAAGGCAGAACCCTAGCAATATTTGTCTTGGAATTCAAATTCAAGCTTGTTGAACATAATCCACCCATACATCTCCAAACCTGCCAAGCTTTGGGATGGCATGCTTATGTGGTGAGGAAGAATCCCATCTATTTCAGGATCCAAAGGTCAAAGCTGCTGCATCAAAAAAGGAAAACTGGTCAGGACAATTCCTCAGTTCTTCATTATCAATAATTTCGTGATTAGTTCTTATTTGGTGTAAGAGAAAACCATACAAGTTTGGAGATAAATCAAAGACCAAGGTCATCACTGAAAGAAATGTCATTTCATCAAAATAAGATCTACATCACATGCCTGGATCAAATTTTGTGAATGGCTTGCACATGGATTAAGGAAGAAGCTGACCTATTGTGAGGTTAAAGGTCAAGGTCAAGGTCAATATGGCTAAAATGAGATAAATGGTCTCCACATAAAAACATTACTTGTACTTAACATACCCAAAAAATATGACCCAGACCAATATGTGTGGATGACTTGCAGTGGGGGTAAAGAAGTATCTCTTTTGGGGATTCCAAGGATCAAATAACTAGGTTTTTGTGTAATAACTTTAGTCCTATAATAAGTACCTTGCCCAGTTTGTAGAGGGTTCTCAGTTAAGGTAAGATAGAGGCCTGTTAATTTTGTAGTCAGAAGTCAAAGTTCAGTGTGGCTGTAAAATATGGAATTTATGGAATACCCTTGCAAAGCATGGTCAGTGCTATTTATTCTATTAATTCAAACAAACAGCATAGATTCAGATCTGCCTGTGCATTATGTAATGGCAGATCTGGGTCTATGCATTTCAGTTTAACCTGACTTGTAACCCTCCAAAGACTCCCCAAAATTTTCCAATGAACTTCATTTTATCTTTGTTACTAGTTTTGCTGGTTTTATAATTTCAGCTAAAACAACTAGGGCATTGGCAACAGGATCAGTGACCACACCAACCAGCACCAACCCAAAACCCCACATTACAACAGATGATAACTGTACAAATCATTCAACCCAACAATCAGGTGAGTGAACAGTGTGGGTGCATTTTCCATCCACTTATTTTATATTCTCACCATATGGGTGAACATATTTTGTTTAGATGTCAATAGATTCAACTGCCTGTTGCGACTTTTGTTTCCACACAATATTTTCAGTTGTCATTTATGTATATTTATCAAACTTGGCATGAAATAAGGAAGAATTATGGTGATAATGTTACTAAAGGGTCAAAGATCATGTTTACTGGGGTTGAAAGAAGATAAACAGTTTCATTACAGTAATTGAAGTTCTGCTATTTAACAGCTATCAGACTTTCTGCAGAACCTTCACTAAAGAAAAAAACCTTATTGATTTGGGGGACAAAAGTCATGGTTGATGTAAACCAAAGAAGAAAAATATGGTGTCTTCACAATAATTTAAGTTTTCAGCTATATTCCTTCTTGTCTTCAAGGACATTTTCAATATTGTAAGGTGCACATGGCTTCAGCTTTATATTTTTAAAACCAGCTGTTTGAGGTACAGGGTTGAACTGTGGTACCCTTATGCTTTAAAGTTTTGATTACTGTGTTATAAAGTAAAAGTATTATATTCAGAGTCAATGTCACTTAAAACTTGTATACCCCATTTCAATACAATTAATCTAATGCATTGTAAGATTGGGCAATGAAATTCTATCACTTTCATATGTCTGTCTTATAACCTTACAGCTCTGTGTTGAAGGACAGATTTCATGATTGTGAATGTTTATTACTTCACAAACTTAAATCGGAATACAAATTCACAGAATTTGCTGGTTCAAGTTTTATTTGAATGGCAGGCAATGGACACTCCAGGGTTTTAACAATTCTGCCAATGGTCAGCCATAAGGGACTTCCTGTTTTTCTACCTATGCACACAAATATATAAATATGTCATTCCAATCATTCTGAAATGCACTAGAGCTAGTCAGTTATGTACATTGGTGTCCATTACCCAGTAAAATAAACTGCAAGCTTGCATGTCATTCTATGCCTAATTGTCCTAACATTGTCAGCCTTTTATGGATACAGACAATTATGGTTTAACAGAGTTTAATGTATTAGGCATTGATTTCAGGGTTATCCTAGCAAATCATTCATTAAAATTAGATTTATTCCCAGCTATCACTAGCATTCAAAACTAATTTCTTTTCTTTTTCATTATTTATAGGAACAATGAGACTAACTATGGAAATCTTGTCTCCTTGATGATTCCAAAACTAAAAAAATGAATGGAACCCCTTAGAAGAGCATCCAAACTTGTAGCCAATGCATTTTAACTAGCAAATTACCATGTCCAGCTCAGCTTGTTGGATTCATTTTGTGGTACAAATATCAGATAAATGCTCTTCTTTTTTTATGAAAAAGGCTACATTAAAACTTAGGCATTTTGATGGGGCCTGTTTTAGAAAAATGTGAATAATCCAAGGAGCCATTCCAATTTCTTTGTTGCTTTTATGAATGAACAGTAGTAGTATCATATGTAAACCAACTTGGTCACAATGAAGCTGAAAGTGAAATGTAAACATTAAAATTTCTACTTGTTGTTTTTCAGTGCCAACAACCCCAAAACCCTGCAAGCAGGCATACAATTTCTACCCACGACCATCATTTGGCTTCTGCTCTGCTTATGTAGAATGTGCATATGGTGTGGAGGTCAGGAAGTACTGTAATAAAGGAATGGTATTTAGCAAGTTCAAAAGAGAGTGCGTCTTTCACACCAGTCCTTTCAATGACTGTTTTAAACGAGGTAACTTTAATGTAGCAAGTAGACTGTAGATCTCTCAATCTGTTGAATCTGATATTGACTTGATAATTATCTTTTTCTTCAGGTATACAAATTTTTGTATGTTCTTAATTTTGTGTCCATGTATGTCCCAAGAAGCTTATTGGCAAGATTGTAGCATGCAGCCCACCAAAAAAAATATAACACTAGTACATTATTCTACAAGTACATTACTGTCTCTTCAGATGCTATTGCCCAGTTCAAAGTGAATATTTCCACCTCCAATTAATAATTACAGGACCCAGTCCAAAGTCACTTCCAGATATGTGGAATATTGTCCTATTTCTTGGACTTTGACATCTCTCTTTAGACAGTCTTTTGCTGTCATTGCGTTTAGTTGTATCCATTTTTTTGTTGTAGTTGATATTTAATCTGCAATCCATGCATTTTAATTCATCATCAGTGTCCCTTTTTTGTCATTTTGTTGGATTTTGATTGTTACCTTAATTTTATTATGCCTGTGGATTCAGTTTTGTACTGTTTTTGTTTCCTTTCCAGTAGTGTCACAGCAGGTTGGCAAAATTGTAATTAAAACCCTTCATGTTTGAGTGTTGAGTGACTAGATAGATGTCCTTTGTGCACCCCAAGACCAAATGAAGTTTGAATTTAACTCAAAACCATCACTGTTCTAAGCAAAAAAAATGAAATATTAGCAGCCTCTTTTGCTTCCTAATGGATGGGTCTGTACTGCATTCCAGAAATTGCCAGATGGTAAATTTTGATCTTCCCATGGCACCATTGACTGGTGGATAGGACAGACCAAAGGACCTTATTAGCTCCCCCCTTCAATTTCATTATCAAAGGAAAGGGAGGTTACAACCACATGTCTTCTTTCACCAAGAAGACATTACCATTCCACTTCTCCTGGCAGAGGAACAACCAGCAGTTATAATACTCATGCGGCTGTTATTGGGCAGTAACCCAGATTAGTTTTGTGGTGTTAGCCTTGCAATATATCAAATGCTAAAAAGAACCATTTGGGTAGGATGATTTTTAAGAATGATCTCAGCAATTTATCTGTTAAGAACCAATGCTATAATGCATACATTGAGACCCAGGTTGATTTTGCAGCTTCTCTTCAGTCATTGTCCCCATATATGCCCCACAATGGGCAGGTAATGGAAGATGAGAATGTTTGGACTTTTGCCTCAGGTTAGGTGTCCTTAGCCTTCTGTGTCTTCAAATAGAAGAACTCTTTTCAGTTTGGATACACTATCATGGATGCACAGAAATAACTAAATGTTGCATTTTTCATTCAACCATGTTAAATGCTATTACATTAAGATCCGGCACAAAGCCAAAAGGCAAATGAACACAAGAGTTAATCAGCCCTTTTATCCACTGGCTTTGGAGGTTAATGTAGATGTGACCACTTAACCCGCGTGGCCTAGATGGGGACATGGTTCTACATTCCAGGTTAGAACTTGATTTGGAGCATGTACCTTATAGATTGTATCTTCACATTCCAACCTTTTCTTGATGATTTCTCTTAACTAACTTCAAGGGAAAATACTTGTCATGGGAACTGTTAGTTGAGAAGCTTTATTTATGGATGCTGTTTTTGGATATTCCAACACTAACCAGATCAAATTAAAGACATGATGAGGGTGGCCCAGCTGTACTTCTTTATTGTCCAACAGTAGTAGACCTGGGAGATGGGCAATACCAGTCACTGGGCACAGTTCCAAGAACAGTTAAATTGGCAAAGAAACTTCTCAAACTGCGAAGTCTGTGACGTCACTGATAGAACTGACATACTTGTTTTCAAAATCCTGCTTGCTCTTCTGCTGCTAAACAAAGTGGTTATATGGGACAGAGCAGCGCAGTAAGTCTGTTTGCTCCTCCTCTTACCTTATGGAGGGAGGAAGCTAACCACTCTCCTGTCAAGTCCTCCTTGTAATAGCCAATAGGTTCTATATTGTATAATTTTTTAGAGACCAGGTTAGACCTAACAGATGATATATGGCTTCTTTCCACATAAGAGAGGGTAATTGTCTCAAAGAGCACTTATTCTTTGTCAAGGACCCTTCCCCAACCAGATCTTAGGGATATAAATGGAAAACCTTTTGAAAGAAAGGAGCAGTCAGAAGGGTGTTTAGCACTCAAAGCCAAGATTTCTATTTTCAAATCATCTTTATGTCTGAAAAAGGCTGAATAATTTTGCCTTGTCATTGATCTTTCTCCTTTAACAAATTCAATGAAGTCTTTAAGAGACAATTAACCAAGATGTTAATCCGTACAGGATGTAGAGTATGGAATTAGTATATCCAGTTATGTTCTTTATGATAACAGTTAACCTCAAGTGCTCTTTTATTCTAACTTGGAATTCACTTTTTGTTTCAACTACATATTGTTTATCACATTTCATGCAGGTAAGTAAATGAAATGTGTGGTACAGTGTCCTCTGAAATGTGACTTGTATTTGAGATTAGTAATAAACTTTTGAAAATTTTAGATTTGTCCATTCTACTACAGAAACTGCAATTAATGGTCGTGCAATCTAATAGTTGATTAGCGTTGGTTAGTGAAAGTTTTTCCTGTAAGGTAAGACCAGGCATTATGGACTTTTAATTCTTGTTTGCTCATACATTACTTGTCCAGTATGAAATTCACTCAGTGGGCTTTTAAAAAAATACTGCATAATTTACAATATAACATCTTTAATCAGATAGTTGCTTAAGGATAAATACATTTTTCAGGTTTTCTATTCAGCACTGCCATAAATTTTATAATTTTTTCTTTTAAGGTGAAACAATCATCAGTGTACAGGCTACAAGCCCAGGTAGGATCTGTTTTATTTCTTTTTATAGCACTTTCTACCTGTCCAGAATCTTGACTTGTAGGGATTTAGTATATTTATTCAACCATAACATTTTTTATTCAACAGTTACAAAACTTTGTTGATGGCTTGCACTTGGAGAATGGAAAACCCCCTTATATTTCAGCATCAAAGATTCAGATCACAGTGTAACAAAAACTGGACTTGGCACAATAATGTTTGATTTTATCACAGAACTGAACAAAATATTGTGGCTTAAATGCTAAAGGATGAAGCCCATCATTTTTGGGGATTAAAGATGGGTCATGCTTACAAGTGCCATTCATGGTACCCTTGTTAACAAATCTAAATTTGTTAACAAATCTAAATATTCTCAGATATATATATATATATATATATATATATATATATATATGTATATATATGTGTGTGTGTGTGTGTATATATATGTATATGTGTGTATATATGTATATGTGTGTATATATGTGTATATGTATGTATATATGTATGTATGTATATATGTGTATATATGTGTATATGTATGTATGTATGTATGTATGTATGTATGTATGTATGTATATATGTATGTGTATATGTATGTATGTATATATGTATGTGTATATGTATGTATGTATATATGTATGTGTATATGTATGTATGTATGTATATATGTATGTGTATATGTATGTATGTATGTATATATGTATGTGTATATGTATGTATGTATGTATGTATGTATATATGTATGTGTATATGTATGTATGTATGTATGTATATATGTATGTGTATATGTATGTATGTATGTATATATGTATGTGTATATGTATGTATGTATGTATGTATATATAAGTTAACCATTTATTTCTCATCCTTTTTGCTATTTGCATCTCTAGGCTAAAGTAACAAAATTTCCTATTGTCATAAGCGATGTCTGTATGAATGGCAAGGTACTATCCTTCCTTTCCTGCATTAGAAGTGCAACCAGTTGACTTAAACAAGAATTCCTCTGGACATGTTCCAACCTGAATGATCTTAATTAGATCAAATGGTTCTCCTGTCTTAATCATGCATCCAGGCTTTGTAGCCAAGAATACACTAAGGGTAAGCACAGTCATCATATGATCCTGGTCTTTGACAGATATCACGAGATAAATAACAAAGCATAATCTTGAAAAGTGTCATTAGCATTACTTAAAACACAAAAAAGGCATGGAACAAGAAAAATACTTTCTCCTAGTGAATGTAGGGAAAGAGGACATCCCCCACCCACAATTCCCATCATGGCAGAAATGGGTTATATACTCAACATACTCTGGGGTTCTCAATTTCATCTGATGAAATTGTGATCTCTGAAAGACTTGCTTTCATGTGTAACATTTTGATCAGTGAAGTAGGCGTCATTGAATGGCATGAAGTGTCAAACTACTCAAGTTTATAGCTCTCAGATTTAGCTACACAGACAAAATTTGAATCTTGGTAGGTCTTCTGCCCACATGGCCACTAGACCAGGTCAATGTCGGCACAGCCTTCTCATGGGCATAGTTAGCATTTTTGCTGGATTCACCAATAAATCAGCAAGAAGAATTTAGTAATTGTCATAGTTGGGTATATTTGTCACAAATCAAGTGACCATTGGCTTTATCACTTTCACTGATTTCACTTAAGGAATTCAGCATTTCTTCCCTCAAAGGATGACCAGGATATAGGTAGTATGATCAGCATTCCCTCCCCTTATTTTCTATTCTAATGTTAGGAAAGGACTTTATGTGAAGGAGAAAGCATATTTTTAAGTAAAATGTTTCTGCTGAGCATACTTGCCTACCCACCCACTCCAATACCCTGCCATGCAAGCATCTTCATTGATATATCACTCATTTAACAACTAATGAAACCTGCTGTTGGCAAAGAGGGGTAATGGGCAACAGTTACTGCACTTCATCCTTATGATATGGATAGAAAGACAATTTTCATGGCTTTAGGAAGGCTGGATTTGGGAGTTAATAAATTCCTAATTTCAACATGATCAGGCAAGTAGTATTAGAGAAATATAATTTAGACATTTTCTTTCCCATCAGTGAAATGAATCCAAAATAAAAAGATTCTTCTCTTCAGTCACACTTATATTTAGCCAAACTTTGAAGCTCTGTGGAAAGAATGAACCAAAAGGAAATTCTTTTTAAATGTTTTGTTTCACCAGTACATCATACAGAATCTTTGCAAAAGCTACTTGAGCAAAAGTAGATCTCTACTAACAGTTTACTTCTGTTGGTGGTAAAACATGTGACTAAGGTGAATGCACAGGTAAATTTTTATGGCATTATTGTCAGTAAACCATAGAGTAAAGCAATACAAAATTAATTGTGGCATGACAAGTGCATATTTGTCACCTTTATGTACATGTATCTTCTATCTTAGAATTTCTTCCGACTTTTCCAACTCAGTTTTAGATGTGCAACAAGCAGACGAAATCAATTATTTGATGCAAAGTTTAAATTTTTTGATCATGCTTTTTCAAATCAAATTATGCACTATCTTTTCATAAGCCTCTACCACCACCCATTAATTCTATACCTTATGCATTTTTTGAGACACTAAAAATAGCCATGTAATCGCAGAGACACATACACAAGTTATTAATAATACAGAGTCTGTCCTGGCTCATACATGCATTTCCAGCCAAGAATTGGGAATCCCCAGAGATGCATATAAATATTTCATATTGAAGCAATGCAATGGATGAAATTGCAAACATCTGGGTTTTTTTAACAATATTTAGCCAATGATAATAATCCTTATATAAAATAATAAGTGTTCTATTAGTCATTTTACAGCATATAAGCTTGAATTTCCTTTGAATTAATGACATTGCCTTTAATGATCTGATTAAAGACGAAGGATCAGACATTAGTGTAAGTCCCTTTTCGACTCCTCACATTTCAGATTTATCAGAATCTGAGGATGAAATGCGCGATCTTTTCTGGTCAGAACATGTGGGACCATTACATTTGGATGACTTTACAGATGATTCAGTGCCAACATTTAATTAAGATGAAAATGCAAGGAAGATAGATTCCTTTGTAAAGTTTGCAGATTTTTCCCAAAGAAATATTTGAGTTGTGCAAAATAGTTGTGAGAAAAGTAATCTAATATACATTTAAACACAACAGATATCTTGAGGTATATTTTTTATGACTATGTGAATATAAGCATTGATTCTTGAGGATGATATATGCTTGTTGGTGGAAATGAGTGGCACCAAACTTTGGTAAGTGTTTAAAATATTTGTTTTCATCAATTATACTTAGTTTGCATGGGACAAGATTGATATAGAAAATGTAGACAGCATGTGCACACGAGAAGCCCTCACCTCACCGTTATGATGCTCTTAGGTTCAGCCTACAAATAACAGCTAGAAGGCAGGCTGCTTATTGGCTTAGTAGGTGGGGAAGTAAATAAGTGCAAAAGGTAAAGAGTTAACTGCTCATGGAGAAATTGGAAAGGAAATGTGAAATCGTAAGATTCTTGTCAGGTACACTGATGTCTTTACATATATGTGCTGGGTATAGCATTCTTCAGTTATTATCAAATTTAATCTTGTTTCAAAAATGGATGTTAAAGTGATGTGAAGCAAACTTGTTATATACAGCATGGATGCAGTGTGCATGATTTTTCTATTATAGTTGACTTATTTTAAAGCTAATGTGGACAATCAAATAAAATCAGTCACACTGGGCTATATACGTAATGTGCACTCAGTTTACCCTTTTCTTTTTATAATGTACCTTTCTTGTAATAAACTGAGAATGAGTTTAAAAAGGAAGTATGGGTAGTACTAATTTTCTTTAAGAAATAAAAATGGCTCCAAAACACTCAGATCAAATCAATAAAAATGTAATAAAGAAATTATTCTGGCATCCTATACAAATCTGTACAATATATTTAGTACTAAACCAAAACCACATTTGATTTTATTGAGCATCAAAGATAGCCATTTGAATTAGTCTAAATAATTGAAGATCATTTCAATAACGGTGAGAAAGATTAAGTAGAGATTATCTAAAATGCACCAGATCTTCTAATCATGAAAAAATTTTGTTTATAAAAACCTATGATCTGTAAAATCTTGTACCATTTATACTACCTTATAATGGAGTCCAACTGGAAACTGTACAAACCCATATCTGCCACTATATAATGTATAGTACTATTAAATCTGAGTTTATGCAGTTTCTTGTCAGTCATCAGTAGAACAGAGACCTTGATCTGCCTGTGCATTACAAATGGCAGATCAGGGTGTATGATGCTTGCAGCTGGATCTTTAAGTATATTCCTATGTTTCAGGTTTATTATCAACTTCATCACCAGAGTGTGTAAATGGAACTCGCCTTACAGTGAGAGGAAATTGCTACAGGTTCAAAGAATGTGTGAATGGTTATTTTGTACTGCAGTATTGTCAAAAAGAAAAACTGTTTAATGCAGAAAGTCTTATCTGTGACAGACATTACAAGTGCCCATATATGGGTAAGTGTAATAGCCAGTAATAACTTATGTAACATGTAAAGAAGAACAATTATTCTGTAAACAAAACTTGGGATTGCCATATTGATGTCAGTGGTTTAGTGACATGAAGCATAATGTCAGATAACTTGACATGTTTTTGCAAAATGAAGTCCAGCCACATAGCTGACATTTACTATGCTGTGGAAAACCTAAGAATTTTAGACCAAATTCTCTAAGCCTCACTCCAAGAGGGTTTTTTTCTCTTCTCAGAATAATATTGTTTCAGATGTTGTCTGTTTTGGAACCAAACGACTGAATCTTAAAAATGTTTACAAGTTTAAGTAAATCTTTTGATAGAATGGTATCAGAAAAATGTGATCATAGTCTGCCTTTTCCACAAAATCTGCTACTTTGGTATTTTGGGAAAAGTGAGCGTAAAGAATTTCATAGTAATTTGCATGGATAACCTTGGGAGAAAAAAATTGCATCTTACACAATTTACTAAAATCTTAGAGCATTTTGAACACTGTCAGTCTTGTACTAAAATATTTGTAGGAGTTTTGTTGTTCCAAATATGTCATATTTATTACATATTAATTTGTGACTAGATGTATAAAAACAGCTTTTTGCTGATAGTTTTTGTATTCCGGTGCACTGGCATGAATGTGACAAAGGTTTCAAAATGTTTCAGAAAAGTGCTTGTACAACAGAACTAAATTCAGTATACACATGAAAACAACATATAGAAGGCTGGACCCCACACTTGGCAGTCTTGGAGCATTCAGAGCTAAAATAAAAGGAAAAACATTCCATTTTACATATTCACGTGAAAAAGCTTGCCAGTAGCTTCTCATGGGTCATGGATTTACCAGTTTCTTCCTCCACCATTAATACTGGCTGCCATGTATAGCCTATCGTGTGCTGAAAAATGGCATTAAGCCCCACAACAACCAACCAACCAACCCATTTTACAACCTTTCCAATGTTGCTAGTAATTTGAAAACAGTTTTGATGTGTACTTCTATGCTTTCTTTGATGTGTCCAATATTTCTGTAACTGTTCAAGGGGAATATGGAGACTGGTGTTACCCATTGGGAGTGTTGCCGGGGAATATTGGGACTGATGTAGTGGGTGTGTTTGAGAGTTTGTTGGATTATGGAAACGTGTGTAACCACTAGGAGTGTTTGGGGGAGAATATTGGAATTTGTGTAACTATTGAGTGTTTGGAAGAATATGGGGAATTGTTTATCATTGGGAGTGCTTGGGAGGAATATGGGGACTTGTATATCCATTAGGAGTGCTTGGGAAGAATATGGGGAAATAGTGTAACCAGTGAGAATATTGAGAAACTAGGGGGATAAAATCACAAAGATAAATAACTTTATGCTTTACTGTATGTAGTAGGATTTTGTGCTGGTACCAGTATTCATCATTTATACATCTCAATGGATTATAGACTGGTTTCCTGTGTACTGTTGGCTGCAAGGTTCTCCAAAATGGGAGTGGCAGGGACAGTCCTATTCTGTAGATTTGTATCAAGAGTTGTTTTTATTTTATATTTTACAGTGCAATTCTTATTGTGTCTGTTTCAGATCCATACTGGACATAACAGCAGCCAGAATTGCCATCATTTTGATCATCACATAATGTACTATACACAGCAGTCCTCCTGATTACACTGGCATGATTCTTCCAGTCACTGTACAAATAGTCAGAAAGAGCAGCCTGATGTCTGCAGTCAGTTCTGTATATTTTTACCTTTGCTTTTTTGATGAAATTTGCTGCAAACAAAATTTTATTTGGTCAATAGCAATTTGAAATGGGTCAGTTTCTGCTAGGCTGTTCTTAGTAAAATCTAGACATATCAGTAACTTTGCCATCTGTGTACCTTTCCAGTCACATGTATATCCACACTCAAGATTATAAGTTTCTTCAGTACACTTTGTCACAGAGCTTGTGTGTTTGACTTGTAAGCCACTTCCAGCTCATTGTTTATAACATTTGTCAAGAGAAATGGGACAGAATTTTGCATATTGTTTCAATTATATTTAAATAGTTACATTGTTGTATCTTGTTTTGAATTGTGGGTTTCCCACAATTTTGTCCTGTTGATCTTAAAATTTCATCAGGTAAAACAAAAATACCTATTTATTCTTCTTTACTGCATATCTGTCCACATCTTGGTTGTCTCTAGCAATGGTCGCTGTTGCTAAAGATAATAAAAACTTAAATATACCAAATCATTTTCCATTTTAAAACATAATTGCAACTATGATTTTCTTGTTTTTTTTATCACTATTAGTGCATTAAGTTCTGTATAGTATTTTCTTTGCCCCTTAGAAATCTTGCTCTCCAGATTTGAAGGACAGTGAGATATTATTGATTCAAGGAGCAAAACTTGAGCAAGGCTGTTATGAGATATTACAAGGGTTAAGTAAATTCTGCTTTTAAATATGTCTCTTACTTTCCTGTCATAGTACAAACCTTGTGGTGTTGTACATGGTTTACAAATGAAATTTGTATATGCACATGCCAAATAACCCAAATTCACCTCTTTTGAGGTTGGAATACATAGAATCATGTCCATACTTCATCCAGTACATTTTCTTGCATTTCTTGAACTTGGTACATAGTATGGGTCTCACCTGAAGCTGCGCACTTTTGAAAAATCAGTTTGCTTCTGCAATTTTTATGAGTTTTTGCCTTTGATGTCTTAGTTTAGTTTATGACGAACTTTGTGAGTACAAGGAGTAACTGAATTATTGATTGCTGTAATTATGGTCATCATCAGAAAATGCACATCTCAATAAATCATCTGATCCAGTATTTTTTGCCCATTTTGATTTGCAGCTTGATGTACTGTATGCCAGTCATTTAAAGGAGTACTCTGACTCATTGGTTGCCAAGAAACTTGGAAGGAAGTACATATCGAGATAATTATGGCTTTTGAAGCTTTATTAGCTGTTCCCTTTTTGTATTGCAGTTGTAGGATGGGATCCTGTGTATGCAGTTAGCCCCACTTTTATTTACTTAAAATTTTGTGAATACTTCCAGGCATTTTAATGAAATATGCCATGATGTAGTATCATCACTATACATTGTGTTCTGTAGCAAAATCAGTCATAACCATTTTTATTAGAAATTATCCATGCATCCATCCCTCTTGTCTGGTTGCTATTATCTCAAGAACCATTAAAGATCTTTTTTTTATAAATCTTTGGATGCAGTTTATTAGAGTTTGTGTCCAATAGTAGCTACATTTTTGTCAGGTTAGTACTTTTAGTCATGAACCCATGATTTCAAAATTATCACACCTTGTATTTAGTGGGAGGAAGGGTTTTTTCTGTAGCTACATGCTTACAGACATCTCTTGTTTGTTTTGGGGTTTTTTTCTGTTTAAAGTATTTTCAGATACATCTATATCCTGTTCATTTTGCATCTGAAAATAGACTCCATGCTGCTAATAAGCAGTTGTTAATCTATTATTTGTGCGAATTATTTATTATTAAACTTTACAAGTGCTAATTGTTCATCATTATTAATTAACCATTACAAGTGGTACCTGGTTTTGGTTATTTCATGAATGTACTTTAACTCAAACTTTTGTTGCACAAAATTGTTTTTACAATATACATTTTTATTCTGTAATTGTAAAGTAACTTTTGAAAACAAGCAGCAAGATATATTTTTCAAAACCCTCTTTTCTGGTTTGTCTTTTATTTTTACACCCTTTCACAAATATTTTGTCTTTTATTGTCCTGTCTTTTAAGACTGATACCCATGGAAAATAGGAGCGGACTGTTTTGTCCATTAATCCGCATTTAGAATATGGTCAAAACTCTTGTCTAGTTTGAAATAATACAGCTTGATATATATTACTGCTACATCAACTTCTGTTAAATATTTGACTTTGATTTGGTATTTTGTTAACCACTTAGCTGTGCTGCATTTTGACCTTCAGTGGAAAATAAAACTGATAGTATTATCATACTTTAACTAGGCCAGATGGAAGTAATATATTAACCAGACCAAATGAAAATTATACTTCAACCAGGCCAGATGGAAATCCTATATTTGCCAGTCCTTGTTTGTATTCCTATATTAACAAGGTAAGGTGGAAATCATACATTATTTAGGCCAGATGGAAATCAAACCTTCCCAGCAAAGAACTACAGATTTTGCTATGAATTTGCCTGTTAGAAATTATTTGGAGATGAGCCGAAGATTTAAAACTTTGTAGGAACATTTTATAGGGAAATAAAAAGCCAGAGATTAAAATTTGAGCCTATCTGGCCACAAGGCACAGAAAGCTTATGGTATGGCCATCCAATCATTATGCATTCTTCAACTCTTTACCTGGTACCACTCTAATTGCCATATGTCTGTTCCTGCTGTATTCGGTCATGTACAGTACAAATAATACATGTGTATTTACTCATAAGTCAGGTCCAATTGCAAACTGCAAAGGCCCAGATTTGCCATCACTAATGTGCTGGCTGATCTGGGTCTATTTAGTTTGTTAGGAGTAATCAACAGAATCATTATAGACAATGATCTACCAGCACATAATGGAAAAGCAGATCCAAGATCTTTGTTGCATTCAAACCAGATTTGTAAATAAGTATATTTAATGTAAACTATTCACAAAATTGTGCATGATAGTGCACTTTTAAAGGGTACAACATGTTAAAAGAGGATAACAATTTGGGATCTTTTGAAGGCACCACTTTTGTCATATTTAGAGTGCTGTTTATATCACATTGTGAGCACAAGGACCAGCATGTCTGAATACAACCATGTTCAGTATAAGCCATTTTAATCTAGTGACCTACATGGTATTTTTGACTTGCATTAACTAGAAAATTTTGGATCTTCATTTAAATAACACTATCTTAGTACTCCATATGCATAATGGTATGTCTTGCATCAATTATTTAAACTGCATTACCTTGATCTATGCAATAGCAGGCTCAGCATCATTTTAAGATTGTGCACATTCTTGTTTTCAATACTGTTTACCCTATTTAACAATAAAATATGGCAGGCCGAAAGATCAAATGGAAAATCCTTTCACATGTTTTATGATGTATATTGCTTGTAGTACCCAGATTGAACTATGAATTACAAAACTATAGGTAAACAGAGATCTGATGATAATGTAATTGGGTATGCAAATGAGTAAATTTTAAAACCTATAGTAACCTTTCTTACAGTTAGCAGTTATAATCTACTGTTTTTTTGGTATTTTTTATAGTACTACCTTCATTAAGCCAATTTTACTTGTTTGTTTTATGATTTTCTGTTATGTGCTTAGAACCACTTCCTTTTTAACAATTGACCTTGTCAAAACAGCCCAAATGAGGTTATTTATTCCTGAAAGTTTTTCTTTTATTAATGAAGATGTAATCAATGCTTTAACTTGCATATCCTGTTTGTGCAAACAATTTTAAAAAAAATCTTTTTCAGATTTTTCAGAACAAGAAAACAGCAAATATGTCTAAGTAAGGTGTAAGTAGGTGTGATCACAGGAAGCCCCCCAGGGACTTGCACCCCACTTGTTTATCCTATACACAATGTGCAAAGACCAATTGTTGTCTATTATATGGACTGGTTGGACAAGCTCTGGGATCTCAGCAAGAGTAGACATGCATGTAAAGCATTGAAAAAGCTATCATTTTCAGAGTTTTCTGGTTCTCAGGTCTCAGAAAAGGATTTTCCAACTCTCTCCACAGATGCCTTGGGTTAGTGGCCCCACCTCCCAAGGGATTTTATAAACAGTTGAACTGTGTCCTCACAGTAAAGTGAAACAGAAGCCTTTCAATTTTGTAAGTTGCAAGTTGTGCACTCAGAGGGGGAGCAGTACCCTCTTTTCCATAAGGACAATGAATGATTCATACCTCCCAATGGGGAGGAGCAGCATCGACTTCAGTCCAGAAAGGTAGAGCTTAATATGAATTTTGCCCCCACGTTGTCAGTGGGTAGCTGCACTCTTTCAGCCCTCCTCCCAGCCTGTTTTGTTGGTTGCTGGATTAAGCCCACTGCAAATAAATCAGGTCAATGGAAGGGTCTTTATACAGATGAGTCACATTACAAATCCTTGCCCAGGCACCAGACACAAGTCCCTATGGTAAGGGGATAGGGATCAGGCCAAGTCTCCCACTGCAGCTGTTTTATTCTGAAGTGGATTTAAGATTTTGACTTACATATGCCCGATTAGGTAAGGGGATGAGATTGGCATCTCCTATCCCTATATTATCTCTGTCCCAGTGTGATATGGGGTATTCTGCCACAGGGAAGGGGCTGATCCTTTCACAACATGCAACCATTTGATTGCTAGACCTTGGCCACATGGTAGAGATGTCACGGCCATGGACCTACATAATACTAAAAGGTTTAATCAAATGTGGGAGTGGATAGACGTTCCTCCATGCTAAGCTAAAGGTGGGTGGTCAGTCCAGTGCTAAAATAGTCTGTTAGCTGTGCTGGAAGAGTTACTGATTCAACATTATTAACCAAAGTCACATATGGAACATCGCTGGGTCTCATTGATAAACAGGCCAGGTTAGGGAGAGCTGGACAGAGATGTTCTATCTGTCCTTATAATGTGTGCAAAAGTTTGAAACAGAACAGGTCAATTTGGTATCCCCTCCCTTCAGGTTCCACTTCCTCCACTCGTCCATTGACAGAGGAGTAGGGGAGCTGGTCCTTATAAACAGGTAAATGAGGTGTACTGCTTTGTTCCATTGTTGCCCATGTCTCCAACATTCAGATTCTGGTTACTCTAAACTCGCTTGTTTGGAAAACTTTCTAGAGCAAATTCTTGACCAGATCTCTTATTGCTTTATTATTCAATCATCCTAAATGAGCTAAAGTTTAGAAATGACTAAGACTGAAAGATTATTTAAAGGATGGTATATCCCCCACCACCAACATCATCAGCACCAAATTGTGAGCCTTGGTAGCTTCTTCTAGCTATGGTGGCTCACTGTTTCGTGTTTTGCATAGAGAACACCTAAAGTCTCAGTGAGGAAAGTCTCAGACTCTTTCCCTATTCTAAGGACAAGAGTGGACAGATGTAGTCTCTCTCGCATGTGCGCAGGCAGAGCATGCATCATCCATTGGTTACTGTAGGTACCAAGCTAGAACTTTTTTTCCCAGAGGTTTGGTCTAGCATGATAATAAATGGCTGTATCCTTTCTATCATAACAGATGGCTACAGGCTTCAGTTCGGGGATCTCCCACCTCTATTAAAGTCTCGTTGGGTGCACTTAAAGGAAGAGATTTACTACCTTAAAAGGGGTGCAGTAGAGATGTTAAAAGATCAGTCTGGCCTTTCCCTCCAGGATTTTCCTGGTTTGCAAGCAGGGAAACATCCCGCCTAATTAATGGCCTTTTCTGAAAGTAGTTGCAGCCCATTTAAGGTCACCAGGTATCCCAGTCCTCCAATATTTCAATGACTGGTTTATCCATAGTGATCAGCAGGGATCTTCTGCCAATAGAACTCTATTTCTACTATTAAGGGCTGTCAAACAGCTGTTTCCAACACTGCCAATTGGGACAGATTCTCATTTAGCAGACCTGATCAGGTTTTTCAAACTGCAAGGACTGTTGTCTTGTTCTGTCTGAAAGGACTCCTGTTATGTGGTCTCAAAATACCATTTGAGCCTTTGTGTGAAGCTTTCTTTGAAAATCATACCTACAAGTTGGTTTTCTGATTTGGCATAATGTCGGCAAGACAATGGGGGTGAGCCTCGACTATAGAGCATGATTGTAACAGGTTGAACAGAATTTGAGCCAGGTTTTTTTTGCCAACCAGAATTTTCTTAGCAAACGACCAGCTTTGATCTGTTTCTCCACTCCCATCCCTTCAGAACTTGGAGCATAATAATGAAATAGCTGTATTGTTTAAATTATACTGAACACTCTTTTACCAAGTTTTTTTTGCAGGAATTTCTAGTCGCTAATCGAACACACTATAATAAATCCCCCATGCAACTGTTAGCCTATTTGTAGAAATTAAATTATCATACAAGTCTTTGATGGATTGATCTTCAAAAGCAGTGGCTATATTTGTCTAAATTGAACTGCATTAAAATGACATTTTCAATTTTGAGCCACACAGTATCATCTGGGATAAACTTGAAATGGCAAGCATTGTCTATGTTCAGTACTTTGATGCATTTCTATGGAATTCAGTTATCAATATATATAATATATATATATATATATATATATATATATATATATATATATATATATATATATATATATATATATATATATATGATGAAATCAATGAAGGAATCCATTTTTAAAGAGAGATGTTCCTAGGTGAGTAAATAACTTCATTTACGTGTACTGATACTAAGTAATAATGTGTGATACACGCAACAACAATATGATTGAATTTAAATAGCATACATGGCATCAACCCTCTACTAGATACCAGAATATAGCTTAAATACATGCTAAACAACTATCAAACCTCTACTAAATACTAGAATATAGCTTAAATACATGCTAAACAACTATCATCAAACCTCTACTAAATACTAGAATATAGCTTAAATACATGCTAAACAACTTATCAAACCTCTACTAGATACCAGAATATAGCTTAAATACATGCTAAACAACTATCAAACCATTACTAGATACTAGAATATGCTTAAATACATGCTAAACTATCAAACCTCTACTAAATAGTAGAATATAGCTTAAATACATGCCAAACAACTATCAAACCTCTACTAAATAGTAGAATATAGCTTAAATACAAGCCAAACAACTATCAAACCTCTACTAAATACTAAAATATAGCTTAAATACATGCTAAACTATCAAACCTCTACTAAATACTAGAATATAGCTTAAATACAAGCTGAACTATCAAACCTCTACTAGATACTAGAATATAGCTTAAATACATGCTAGGCAACTATCAAACCTTTACTAGATACTAGAATATAGCTTAAATACATGCTAAACAACTATCAAACCTCTAAACACTAGAATATAGCTTAAATATATGCTAGGCAACTATCAAACCTCTACTAAATGCTAGAATATAGCTTAAATACATGCTAAACAACTATCAAACCATTACTAGATACTAGAATATAGCTTATATACATGCTAAACTATCAAACCTCTACTAAATAGTAGAATATAGCTTAAATACATGCTCAACAACTATCAAACCTCAACTAAATACTAGAATATAGCTTAAATACATGCCAAACAACTATCAAACCGCTACTAGATACTAGAATATAGCTTAAATACATGCTAAACAACTACCAAACCTCTACTAAATACTAGAATATAGCTTAAATACATGCTAAGCAAGTATCAAACCTCAACTAAATACTAGAATATAGCTTAAATACATGCCAAACAACTATCAAACCACTACTAAATAGTAGAATATAGCTTAAATATATGCCAAACAACTATCAAACCTCTACTAGATACTAGAATATAGTTTAAATACATGCTAAACAACTATCAAACCTCTACTAGATACTAGAATATAGCTTAAATACATGCTAAACAACTATCAAACCTCTACTAAATAGAATATAGCTTAAATACATGCTAAACTATCAAACCTCTTCTAAATAGTAGAATATAGCTTAAATACATGATAAACAACTATCAAACCTCAACTAAATACTAGAATATAGCTTAAATACATGCCAAACAACTATCAAACCTCTACTAGATACTAAAATATAGCTTAAGTACATGCTAAACTATCAAACCTCTACTAAATACTAGAATATAGCTTAAATACAAGCTGAACTATCAAACCTCTACTAGATACTAGAATATAGCTTAAATACATGCTAGGCAACTATCAAACCTCTACTAGATACTAGAATATAGCTTAAATACATGCTAAGCAACTATCAAACCTCTAAACACTAGAATATAGCTTAAATATATGCTAGGCAACTATCAAACCTCTACTAAATGCTAGAATATAGCTTAAATACATGCTAAACAACTATCAAACCATTACTAGATACTAGAATATAGATTATACATGCTAAACTATCAAACCTCTACTAAATAGTAGAATATAGCTTAAATACATGCTAAACAACTATCAAAGCTCAACTAAATACTAGAATATAGCTTAAATACATGCCAAACAACTATCAAACCTCTACTAGATACTAGAATATAGCTTAAATACATGCTAAACAACTACCAAACCTCTACTAAATACTAGAATATAGCTTAAATACATGCTAAGCAAGTATCAAACCTCAACTAAATACTAGAATATAGCTTAAATACATGCCAAACAACTATCAAACCTCTACTAAATAGTAGAATATAGCTTAAATATATGCCAAACAACTATCAAACCTCTACTAGATACTAGAATATAGTTTAAATACATGCTAAACAACTATCAAACCTCTACTAGATACTAGAATATAGCTTAAATACATGCTAAACAACTATCAAACCTCTACTAAATAGAATATAGCTTAAATACATGCTAAACTATCAAACCTCTTCTAAATAGTAGAATATAGCTTAAATACATGCTAAACAACTATCAAACCTCAACTAAATACTAGAATATAGCTTAAATACATGCCAAACAACTATCAAACCTCTACTAGATACTAGAATATAGCTTAAATACAAGCCAAACAACTATCAAACCTGTACTAAATAGTAGAATATAGCTTAAATACATGCTAAGCAACTATCAAACCTCTACTAAATACTAGAATATAGTTTAAATACATGCTAAACTATCAAACCTCTACGAAATAGTAGAATATAGCTTAAATACATGCTAAAAAAACTATCAAACCTCAACTAAATACTAGAACATAGCTTAAATACATGCCAATCAACTATCAAACCTCTACTAGATACTAGAATATAGCTTAAATACATGCTAAACAACTATCAAACCTCTAGTAAGTGGTAGACTATAGCTTATATACATGCTAAACTATCAAATCTCTACTAAATAGTAGAATATATCTTAGATAGATGCTAAACAACTATCAAACCTCTACTAGATACTAGAAGATAGCTTAAATACATGCCAAACAACTATCAAAACTCTACTAAATAGTAGAATATAGCTTAAATACATGCTAAACAACTATCAAACCTCAACTAAATACTAGAATATAGCTTAAATACATGCTAAACAACTATCAAACCTCTACCAGATACTAGAATATAGCTTAAATACATGCTAAACAATTATCAAACCTCTACTAGATACTAGAATATAGCTTAAATACATGCTAAACAACTATCAAACCTCTAGTAAATAGTAGAATATAGCTTGAATACTTGCTAAGCAACTGTCAAACCTCTACTAAATACTAGAATATAGCTTAAATACATGCTAAACTATCAAACCTTTACTAAATAATAAAATATAGCTTAAATACATGCTAAACAACTATCAAACCTCTACTAGATACTAGAACATAGCTTAAATACATGCCACACAACTATCAAACCTCTACTAAATAGTAGAATATAGCTTAAATACATGCTAAACAACTATCAAACCTCGACTAAATACTAGAATATATCTTAAATACATGCTAAACAACTATCAAACCTCTACTAGATACTAGAAGATAGCTTAAATGCATGCTAAACAATTATCAAACCTCTACTAGATACTAGAATATAGCTTATATACATGCCAAACAACTATCAAACCTCTACTAAATAGTAGAATATAGCTTAAATACATGCTAAGCAACTATCAAACCTCTACTAAATACTAGAATATAGTTTAAATACATGCTAATCTATCAAACCTCTACTTAATAGTAGAATATAGCTTAAATACATGCTAAAAAAAACTATCAAACCTCAACTAAATACTAGAACATAGCTTAAAAACATGCCAAACAACTATGAAACCTCTACTAGATACTAGAATATAGCTTAAATACATGCTAAACAACTATCAAACCTCTAGTAAATAGTAGAATATAGCTTAAATACATGCTAAACTATCAAACCTCTACTAAATAGTAGAATATATCTTAGATACATGCTAAACAACTATCAAACCTCTACTAGATACTAGAATATAGCTTAAATACATGCCAAACAACTATCAAATCTATATTAGATAGTAGAATATAGCTTAAATACATGCTAAACAACTATCAAACCTCAACTAAATACTAGAATATAGCTTAAATACATGCTAAACAACTATCAAACCTCTACTAGATACTAGAATATAGCTTAAATACATGCTAAACAACTATCAAACCTCTACTAGATACTAGAATATAGCTTAAATACATGCTAAACAACTATCAAACCTCTACTAAGTACTAGAATATAGCTTAAATACATGCTAAACAACTATCAAACCTCTACTAAATAGTAGAATATAGCTTAAATACATGCTAAACTATCAAACCTCTACTAGATATTAGAGTATAGCTTAAATACATGCCTCTAAACACAAGAATATAGCTTAAATACATGCTAGGCAACTATCATACCTCTAGTAAATACTAGAATATAGCTTAAATACATGCTAAACAACTATCAAACCTCTACTAGATACTATAATATAGCTTAAATACATGCTAAACTCCTATCAAACCTATACTAAATACTAGAATATAGCTTAAATACATGCCAAACAACTATCAAACCTCTACTAAATACTAGAATATAGCTTAAATACATGCTAAGCAACTATCAAACCTCTACTAAATACTAGAATATAGCTTAAATACATGCCAAACAACTATCAAACCTCTACTAAATAGTAGAATATAGCTTAAATACATGCCAAACAACTTTCAAACCTCTACTAGATACTAGAATATAGCTTAAATACATGCTAAGCAACTATCAAACCTCTACTAAATAGTAGAATATAGCTTAAATACATGCTAAACTATCAAACCTCTACGAAATAGTAGAATATAGCTTAAATACATGCTAAACTATCAAACCTCTACTAAATACTAGAATATAGCTTAAATACATGCCAAACAACTATCATACCTCTACTAAATAGTAGAATATAGCTTAAATACATGCCAAACAACTATCAAACCTCTACTAAATACTAAAATATAGCTTAAATACATGCTAAGCAACTATCAAACCTCTACTAGATACTAGAATATAGCTTAAATACATGCTAAACTATCAAACCTCTACGAAATAGTAGAATATAGCTTAAATACATGCTAAACTATCAAACCTCTACTAAATACTAGAATATAGCTTAAATACATGCCAAACAACTATCATACCTCTACTAAATAGTAGAATATAGCTTAAATACATGCCAAACAACTATTAAACCTCTACTAAATACTAAAATATAGCTTAAATACATGCTAAGCAACTATCAAACCTCTACTAGATACTAGAATATAGCTTAAATACATGCTAAACTATCAAACCTCTACTAAATAGTAGAATATAGCTTAAATACATGCTAAACTATCAAACCTCTACTAAATAGTAGAATATATCTTAAATAGATGCTAAACAACTATCAAACCTCAACCAAATACTAGAATATAGCTTAAATACATTCTAGGCAACTATCAAACTTCTACTAAATGCTAGAATGTAGCTTAAATACATGCTAAACAACTATCATCAAACCTCTGCTAAATACTAGAATATAGCTTAAATACATGCTAGGCAACTATCAAACTTCTACTAAATGCTAGAATGTAGCTTAAATACATGCTAAACAACTATCATCAAACCTCTGCTAAATACTAGAATATAGCTTAAATACATGCTAAACAACTATCAAACCTCTACTAAATACTAGAATATAGCTTACCCACATTCTAAACTACTGCATCAACCCTATACTAGGTACTAGAATATAGCTTAAACACATGCTAAAACTACAATATCGGCCCTATAACTAAGATGCTGTATAAAACTAAAGAAGTACAAAATGACACGACTTGCTGAACTATGGAAACCTTGAAAATGCAACACAGCTCTCCGCTGCATAAATATGAAAGTCCCTTTCCCCCCCAGTTATTTGTATCTAATGCTAATAAAATGTATATAAAATAAAAAATGACGGTAAAATTTAGTCGAGGGATTTGCAATGGGATATGACGGGAAAACGGCATCTGTACTAATCTAATTTCTGACATACAGAGATAGTTATATATATCTCGGTCGACAGTGAAGGTTTTAATTGTTTGACTCGAACGCTGTGACCGAAAAAGGTCAGATAAAACCTCACCGAAACATGGGGAAGTCTGTGGCTCTGATCGTGATTTTTATCTCGCTATTTTGGAACATAAAGGGTAAGAATTTATTGGATTTTTTAAAAAAATTACTAAAAATAATAATAATAATAATAATAATAATAATAATAATAATAATAATAATAATAATAATAATAATAATTTAACAACAACAACAGAAACAGCATCATCATTATTAGTCCTTTTTTCATATTATCGTTCTTGCAGAGCCTAGTAAAGGAACCTGTTCGCCCTGTTGCCAATGCTTGATGCTGTAAAACTTTAATTAAATAAATGGGGTATAAATAATTTGCCTTAAAGCTCATTGATAAAACAAGTCCAGATTTTGCTTTGTCTACCTTTACTTCAGCTCAAGATTCAATATGTATGTAGTAGTTTATTAACTATCCTATACGCTTTTGAGGGCTGGAGTTTATTTCTTAGTCAGACGAGTGAAACACATGAGAACATGTATGGTGGAGTGATGAAAAGGGCATTGGTATTGAATTCGAAGGCGCTTTAGCGTCCAAGTTTTCACTGACAATAAACTCCTCTGCCCTGCAAAATCTCTGATATCATACGAGACGATATCGTCTAATTTATTGTGTGAATGCGCTTTTATTTTCAATTTTTTATATAATGAGATCTCGTTTTTTTTATCTATGTAAACATCTTTTCCTTACGTGCTTCTATTCCAGCATCTCGTATTTTTCCTTTTTCTTTTTTCGTCTTTAATATCGCATCATCTGTCAACATACATGTCCCCAATCATTTTCGACTTTTCACGTGATCTTGCTAGTATCTTTTTCAAATGCCATTATTCGTCACTTGTACATGTTCTATATTGTTGATAATGAGGGAAAATTGTCTTGAATATGTACTGTTTTATAGTGCAAGCTAAAGTAATCTCGAAAGATTGTGTTGCTTTATTTTCTAAACATATTCAAACTGTTTTTGAATGAGCTTTGTGGAATGTATATCTACAAAATGTTGCCAAGACGTCTGAAACTTAATATAGAGACGACAATACAAAGATGTATACTTCTGATTCGATGTTTTCTTTCATTTTTCATTTACAGAATGGCACAATAAACATAACCAATTTTCGCTGTCTGTTATTTCAGTTTATTCCCCCCCCCATTTTCTTAATCAATTTCAACATATAGGAAGACAGAATAAATGACAGTCGTTTTATTGGCGAGAAAAGTAAGCTAGAAGGAACGAGGAAGAAATTGGTTACACTTAATTTATTGCTGAATATTCAGTTTTGTAATTGCTTTCTTATCAGTCATCGTCAGTTTCGATATATTTGTCTAGAAAGTATTGCAAAGTGACGCCTTAAACAAACAATACCTCTTTAACTGACATAGTTGTAACTAATACAGCGAAACATGACGGTGGTAATACAGGAAATAAATGATTTAATATTACTTCTTTATTGCTAACGCATTTTTTAAAATTACTTTCCGTCATCTTGAATATCTCCACTGATACTGTCCCTCTGACGGTGTGTGCCTAGTTTTCGTGTGCGGGGCATCATTAGAGCTGAGTGTACCAGGCTATTCGGCTAATATCCTATCCCTCCACACAATCTCAATATTCATCCAGCAGAGAGCACATGTCAACGCTGTAGTCGTCTGATATCATTAAAAATATTTTTTTTAAAAAAAAAAAACATTGTTGGCACGTGCTCTATGCTTGAGGAATCTTGTTCTTTCCAGGTTGCTGAGACTGTGACAAGGTTCTGGCCGTTGTTCTGGGAATAAATATGTTGAGAATTTTGTGCTGTTTCGATATTTTTTTCTTCAGATTACAAACATTACGCTGCTTTCATTTAATTTTATAAAAAGTTATTATAGACCAGCATTGAAAAGAGATTTATTGTTGATGTCACATGACTATTGGACCGTTGGTGTCATGAACTTGTAGTTTGTTGGTTTGGGGTAATCACGTGACTATATATATGAACATGACATCAGTCAAATGGTCACGTAGTATCAACAATATACGATTTATAATGTTGCTATAGGAAAGCAAATAGAGCATAAAAGTTAGCCAGGTAATGTTTATAGTAAAATGAAAGAACAAACTTCTCAAAATATTAATTCTGATAACGACCAGAAATTTGTTGATGTTCCAGTAACTTTAAGAAAACAATATTCATTCAGTAAAGAGCATGAGGTAGTCACGTGAATACAAACAAAAATATTGCTGACACTTGCTCGGTACTTGATGAATTTGTTTTTCTCCAGCTTGCTGCGATACCGACAGGTTTATGGTCATTGTTCTCAGAATAAATATGTTGAAAATGGCGTGTGCATTATATTTATGTACAAATGTTACACAATTTTTAGAGGAAGGAGTTTTTTCCAACGAAAGTCCAGTTTTTGTATTATTTTTGTGCATTGGCATAAAGTAACCCAGTTTTCCATCTGCTTGATAGTGTGTGGAAGTACGTATTATCGTAATCGATATTCATATAAAATAACGTGTGCAAATATCCGTCACTTTCTTTTCCATTGCCACCTTCACCCCTTGATCCTTTTTCTGCCATTTTCCCTTATTTGTCTCTTTCCAATAATTTGCAAGATGGGTGATGATTAGTAATAACTATTTGCAGCTAATGCGTAAAAATGTTTATGAATGTAACAAAAATGTAACAATTGCAAAAAAAAGGGGGATACCAAAGACGTCTGCAGAACACATTTAATCATAAAGTTATTGTGGATATTTAATGGCTTTTTATCACACATCGGAAATCTATCATGATGAAAAGTTTAAATGTAGGTATTGTAGGACGATACAAACATCGCAAAACAAGAGCGCACCAGAATGTATTGCAAGAAGACTCGTACAATATTTAAAGGAAATTGAGAATCACAAAAAAATGAATATTTGGAACCAAAGGAATGTGAACGAATAAAACAGGTTCATAAACATGAGTGAAACTGTTTTGTTATTTGACTTAGATGTAATCAAGTTTATGACCATTAAAACTGGACTTTAGATTTTAAACGATAATGGACAGTACAGTTCATCCTTGTCCTACAGTTCAAATTAACACTCTAGTTAACCAAGACATTTGATATCTAAAGATATGAAAACCTATAACACATAAACAATTATAATAATTACAAGCCATTAAACAATTTTGATTACTACAATTCAAGATTTGTCACACTGATAACTCCGTGAATATGCTCTGTTATGATATGGCATTCTAGTAAAATGAACTAATTGAGCATGATGGATGGCAACAACTGCAAGCTGAATATCAACCTAAAGCGTGCCAGAGCTAGCAAAATCTATATACAGGTTTCACGTTCAGTTTTAGATACGATATCTGAATGTCAAAATATGATTATCTGATAGACAGATTTTAATTTAATTAGGAAGAACATAATCTCAATCACAATCTGTAATAACTTTAACGTCTCATCAGATATTGAAAAAATAAATCCTTGCTTTTAAATGAACCTGACGAGTTTAAAATGATACATCAGAGTTGGGGTGGGGGCTGATGTGCTAAAAGCTTGCTAGTATCATGGTACTTTCGAATTCTTGTCGGCTGATGAAAGTAACACAATAGTAACTAGTGACTAATAGGATGAACGCATTTCTTTCTGTAACATAAGAGATATCTGAAGAAAGAGGAATTGCGAGATTGTATCAGAGTTTGAAGTTGTGTGTGACATGTGTCTTAGATGCTCAAGTTCAAAACAAAAATTATGTTTCCACTCTTCAATACACTGCGAAAATCTTGTTTGAAAAATTAATTTCTGGCGAACAGTGTTTTTACTGATATTAAAAGGTCACATTAAGATTTCAGCAATCATCTTAGATTCAACGTGTTATGCTACTATGTTATTGGTGGCGATAGTATATTTATTTGTTGTGCCGAGTAGTATGGTGATACTATTGGTTGGTTGCAACAGCAAACATCAGCAAGTCTTCAGGTAACCTTGATCGCTGTTAGAAACCCCGACCAATATGTTCTAAAAACTTATACACAAACTATAACGATCCACCAACAGATAGACAATGAAATAAAAGATAATGTAGGTAAAAATTAAGGAGAAGAGAGGAACAAAATGGTGGTTGATCGTGGTCTTTATTGTATCCTTTCTTATGCTGTATTTGTTCCTCTTGATGTCACAACTCAGTATTGTAAGTCTAGATTGACTACCAATATAACAAGTAACCTTTGGTGTTTTTCTTATGTTAAATCTGATATTTTTCATTTGTCCTTCTTTTTAGGATTCTTGTTTGATGACAGTGTCTGCTACCAAGATATCGGATGCTTCACAAATAGTGCCCCCTTTGATAACACCTTTGGCTTCCTACCAGAGCCTACTTCAGAGGTTAAACCGAGAATATTCCTCCATACCCGCAAGTACCGTTTATACGGGAAGGAAGTTCACCCTCTTAATGACCCATATATGGAGGGATTGGACTTTGATCAGTCGAGACCAACCAAGTTCGTCATCCATGGCTTCTTGAGCAGTAGAAACAGTCACATTGGTTACAATCTCACACAAGCCTTCTTGGAAACGGTAGTTTATTGAAATTCATTTTAATATGGAGAAAGATATTCAACTGTGATTGATGTATTAGTTAGACGATGGTCTATATTGATATAAGGACAGGTACAATTCGTCTTCTGATGGCACTGTCAGCAGCACAAATATGTCTATTTAAGATGGACATTAAAAACAAACACCTGGGGTGGCCTCCCCTTTCTCGGTTCAATAACCGCCCCTTTTCATAAATAGTAATGTTAAAAGAACTTAGCAGAAAAGGATCCTAAAATAATCTGTATGGGGAAAAGGAAAGGATCAGAGGCTGTCTTTGAAAGGAGTGAAAGTGGAGGATTCACTATACATTTTTTAATACAAGATAGGCCTATATTCAATAAATTTCTAAGCAAAAAAGTGAATTGGATGTTACCCTTGTTAAGAAAATATGATACAGCTTCTTGTTGTATCTAAGTTAAAAAAGACGTGATGATGTGGTGGGTATAAGTATTTGTAATGGTTTACATTAATTTAGTTTATTTTACAATAGCATACACTAACCAAAGAAACACACCAACTTTCGTAGCTAAGACAAGAGTGCGCAAATGGCTGTCAGTGTTTTACTGGCCAAGAGTCTGCACAAATTTGATAAATACTGTTTGCATCATTGATCATAGAGCTATGGGTGTTGTGATTTTTCCGATTATGGTTTCTTTTTCTAAATGAACGTTTTGTAGAGAAAAGAAAACTGATAAAAGTGATGATTTTCATCACATAATTGCTATTTTTCAACAACTCAAGGCATGTGTGTTCATTTGACAGGGCGATTACAACATCTTTGTTGTGGACTGGAGTGCTGGATCAAAGAAGTTTTACAACCAGGCTGCAGCAAACACAAGAACTACTGGTACTGTGGTTGCGAATTTTATAAAAATTTTGAGGGACAAATTTGACCTGGACCTAAAAAAAGTTCACTTGCTTGGACACAGTCTTGGAGCACATATAGCTGGTTATGTTGGAAGTAGATTACCGGGAATAGCAAGAATAACTGGTAATAAAATAATGTTTGCTGTTTTTTTTAGTGAGTTTTGTCTACATTTATCAGAATTCAAGATATATATTTGTGTGAAAAGTTACACACGGCTGTTCTAGTACTATATCCCTGAGTTCCACTGAAGGTCAATATATGTGATTTAGAATTTTATAATTTTTATGTGAACTTTTTGAGTTATCAGAACCCTCTAAGATATATTTTTGAAGAAAAAGAACTATACGTCCTGAGCACCAAGTACATTTAAACGAAACAACTCTAATAAACAAATAAATGAATAAATAAATAATAAATAAATAAATAATTCAGGGTTCCTGCAGACTTAACAAAAAGAAATTCCATGACTTTTCCAAAACTTTTCCAGGGCCATTTCACAAAACTCTAGGACCGCGTTATCTTGCTTTTAGCGCAATTGTTTATTCAAACTTTCATCAAACTGCTAGACTTATCCATCTCACTTGCGATTTTAATCTTTGAAGGTTGATGCAAAGCATGAGGCTAGGCCATGAATAGCAATACAACATGTTGTGTCCTCACTGCAAGTGAATTTGTGTGCAATTGCACTATCCGGAAACATCAGTGAAAAGACATGTAAAATTTCCTCATTGGCATCAAAAGGAGCTGTGGGTATTCACTGTCCTTAGTGTCCACAAAATTTCTGCCTTTAATACATCATTTGGTCATGTATATGAAATTCATGTTGGGGCAGGTTTTGGCATAACTTTAGGAGATGGTGAGGCTAAATTTGAAATAAAACCAGAGAGTTTATTGTTCTGAGCAGATTTAATTATTTTTAAAATTTGGACATGCTTCCTACTGGTGGAATGACTTTTGATGGCAGATTCTCCCATATTTGTAATATCTATAATTTTGTTACAAGCTCTGCATATAGCAGTCCATGGGTCTGAAGCATCCGTCTCCACCCATTTCTTATAGCTTGGGTTAGTCAGCCAACTGTCGTTGAATGTGCACATACCAGGTATTTTGGACTAGAGCTAAATCAATATAAAATGAAAGATTTTAAGACTTAACTGTCATTATGTGATATTATATTATGTGTTCAAAATTTTCTAACAGCCCAGCGTTCATTAAGTAATATACTTTCATCACCTATTCCCTGACCAGACTTACAATATAAAATTTATTTATTATCATATGTAGAGTCTTGGATATTAAAAATTAAAATGCAATTTTAATACAATGACAACTCTTTTCTTTAACTTTAAAAAAATCATTAACGGCAACACTAGAAAAGCTATCAAAGTTTACAAGATACAGAAAAATGTTTGATTAAAGTTAAACTATGATAGTAGTAAATATGTTTCATCCTAATCTGACAAAACTCTTAAAAAATGGAAGTCAAAATTCACACACTGTAATATTACTGGAATTTTGACTGAAGTCTAATTGCACATTTTTAAAATTTTGAATTCAAATATTTTTCTTTCTTTAATACACGGTCTATTATAGTATTTATTTCCTATAAATTTTATTTATTTTTATTGGGGATTTTGGAAAATCGGATGAATTCAATTGGGAGACAGAGACAGGTCTAATATTAAAATGATTCTCTGAATTTTTTTTCAGTACGGTTTGCAGGTTATCTAAAAAAAACAAAGACAATGCCGTATGAGATGTTACAACAGACCCGAAAAATAAGCGAGAAATTAAAATTTAAAAAAAAATCAGTACTTAGCTTTTACATTAGATCGACAAAAAAAACTGATTTTTTTTCCCAGAAGAAATTAACTTTCTTTTGACAGATTGTGAAGTGGTAATTACTCAAAGCAGCGCGGCAAAGAACTTTAATTTCCCTATCGAACTAGACCAGAAATCACGTGAGATCTACGGTTAGGGGAACTTACTCTTGTTATACGAAATGAAGAGAGAAATATAAATAAAACCAAATTAATACTTACCTTGTACATTATAGATCGAAGACATAACAGACTTTTTTGGAAGAAATTAACTTCATCTTGATAGATCGTCAAGCGGCAATTACTCAAAGATGGCACTCTACAGTTTCGTAATTAGCATAAAGAAAATGACTTTCCCTGGGTCTCCTCATTAATTATACTGGCTATTTAAAAAAGACTTTGTATATCTAAGGTATTGTTCAAAAAACCTTTCATTCCCTTTATTTTGGTGTATGACTCATGGATGTAATATGGGTTAGAGAGTACACAGCTTGGCCTTACTCCAGATGTGCACTTTCAAAAATGTGCTAGCTCTTCTTGCTCATTTTCACTTCTCGAACTTCAGAGATAAATTGTAGAAAAAAAAAGAGCCGATAACTTTTTTTTCATTTTAATTATTTGGTAATTCATACATTGCACTTTTAGAAGCTAGTATGGTCTAGTTTGACAAAATTAATTTGCCATATTTTAATAGCTGCTAAGAATAGTGTACTTTAGACAAATTCAGGTTGAGTTTTTTTTGGGAGAGCATAAGGGAGCAGTCATTTTCGTTAGTAGTGTGCTAAGATCATTTAAAATTTCTAAAAGTACAATATCCAAAGAAATTGCAGCCACATTACAGTAAAGTATCTTATAGGTATGCCAACATTCTCTCCACTGTGCATGTTTAAAATGAAAACAACTTCACCTACATACATCACTCTCTCAAAAGTACATAATAACTGATGAGTGCCATCAAAATGGCGTAGTTATTTGAATTTTCCAATCGAACTACACCTGAAATCACGTGATATTACTGTTAGGGGAACTTACTATTGTTCTGGTGGCTCTCGACAGTTTCGTATTTAGCATGAGGTTTTTAAAGAAAAAGAATTTTTTTTCCGGGTTTCCTCACTAGTTATACTGTCTATTTAAAAGAGACTTTGTATAACTTAGGTATTGTTCAAAGAACCTTTAATTTTCTTTATTTTGATGTATGATTGATGGGTATAAAATGGGTTAGAGAATTGAATTGTTGCAATGTATACTAGTACTAATATTAGTACCTTAGTCCTAACAAAACAAGTTGAGGCTACGACATCGCAACTACAATGTATGCTAGTTGGAATGCGTTAGGAGTAAAATAGACACTTAAAAAAAAAAAAATTCCAATTCTAAACTTTTATTTACCTTTGCAATGAACTGTTTTTATTCAAATAGTCATAGCAAAACAACACAGAAATGGATTTAAAAAATTAGTTCAGATTCCTTCTTATCAGAATAAAGACAGAGTGTAATGTAATAAAATATTTGCAATTTGTATGTTTGTCTTTTGGGTTATCCAGAGTGCTCAAAGTCAAAATTTGGTTGATCTGGCATTCAGAATAAAATATTTACATTTACAAGCATCTGTGCAATAAAAGATTGCACTTCTTAAAATATGCATGTACATAAAATGTTCAGTAATTGGCCGATTTACTTTGCAGCAAGCAAAAGGAGATCGCTTTCATAGTAGCATGAAACTTATTTCAAACTATGAGATAATATGAGGAAGTTTTTCAGCTATTATCCGCTTGGCATAAGATTAGATGCTGGAAAGAGTCATCGAATTCCAAAGGTACAGTTAGTGGTCCAGTCAAGGGGAATATACGATGATCAGCCACATTAGCCCAGATCGGTGTGCATGATATAAAATAAAACTCTTTTTTAAAAAAATCAGTTGGTATTTAATTTGATTTAATCCCGTATTCTAATCAAGAATTTATTCTTTTTCAAGGACTTGATCCAGCTGGTCCTCTCTTTGAGAATGCGGCAGATGCTGTACGGCTAGACATATCGGATGCTATCTTTGTTGATGCCATCCACTCAGATGCAGGGCCCTTGTATGATGCTGGTAATTGATGCAAATTATGTACATAGATCATAATATAATTTTGTTAATGGTTTCACCAATAGGAACTTCTTTCTCCTATACTGTTGTTTGGTGGGGTATAGTGCCAAAACTAAAAACAAAGTGATGTTTGTAATACACTTTGCCCCAAGCAGTATGATCTTCATGACTGGACCAAATAATAAATCTGGACTTTTCAATGGATGATCACTCAACAACTAAATCAAGGGCATAAATAATCCTAGACGAGTCATTAACCGTGTGGTGTATATAAGTGCATGCTTATATAGTAATGCAGCTGTCATTTTCACACAAAAAAGGAACTGTGTTATGTGATTAAGGTATCTAATATCAATATATTAGATGTTGACCAAGGCGCATTTACTCACCCTAACCTTTCTTTTAAAGAGCTACCTGTAATATCTGTTTGTGGAATTTTTATAACAGCAGTCTTAGCTGAATGAAAATGAGCGAGTCATATACTAGTGCAAAATGAAATGATGAATTATTTTGTGTAGCGTTGATGGCATGCATATTTATGAAAAATGTGATTTTAATTGATGTCCAATTTAAAATGTTTAAGTTATTTGTTTTGATTCTTGTAGAAACTAAATCCACAGGATAGGTGCCAAGCAATGTCAGCAAATAACAGAAATTGTGAGTTAATAAATAGGTGACATTCAATACATGAACAAGCGTTCAATACATATACAAGGGAGACACCTTGTAGTAGCACCAACTTGTCAACTTTTAGATTGCACAAATGTTTTAATTTAGGACGTTTTTTTTCAAAACTGAAAATAGACAAAAGTCTTAAAAATTTATTCCAGTACATCAGTTTGCAGATTATCACTAACACACATAAGATCAAGGCCAACAAGGGATGGGTACAACCGGGGATATATACCTGGGTTCTGTGCCCGTAAGTGGGCAAGGCTGAACGCCACTTTTTAGTTTTATAAATGACATAATTTGTTTGAACAAGAACTAAGAAAGGATTGAGTGTTTCTAACAACAGGGCCCTCTATGGCCCTGCACAAAAATGAAAAGATAAAAACGTTCCACAGGACTTTAATCCAGTTATAGCTTTGTGGCCAGGACCATAAAAAATGCAATCAGACATGGCCTATAAATTATGTTTCACACAGCCATTATTTTAATTGCTTCTTGGATGCAAATGTCAGACTAGAGAAGCACTCGTATGTGCAACTGCATGACAAAATTTGAAAGTTCTTATTATCTTTCTAGCCTTTGTGACATGTTAAAAAAAGCACAAAAACCAATTAGATTTTATGCTGTTTCAATCAATCATGTTTTGAACAAATAAATCACATTGCATTTATTGCATCATACCTAATTTAGATGATTGAAATAGTTTTCAGCATTATACATTACAAAATATTTTGTAATCTAATCCATGCACTAATACCGTAATTCATGATACAAGAATCTGATTAAAGATAGAAATATGAACATGCCCCGTACAAAATTTTTAGGCAGATTCCGCCTGGAGTTTGGGTGGATTCAGGGTGGATTCCGCCTAAAAACACCAAATTTCAGACAGACTTTGGGCGGACACGGAATACAGCTAAGGTGACAGACTAAATCCGTCTAATAGTTAAGCGTACTATTTCTTATATTCCTCCTAAAGGATAACTGTTAGGCGGAAAAGTTCTGCTTGTCCAGTTCATTTTCATACTTTAAGGTGGATTTTGGACTTAGACTGATTTTGGCAGCAATATTAGGCGTAAATTTGAACTTTAACAAAAGAACTTCATTAGTATAGAATCTTTGGACTTAGAAAATTTAGTTCAAGGTGAATTTTGGACTTGATCGGATATTTACTCTAAAAAAAGTTGTTTTTTTTAACTTCCTATTAAAATATATTCTACAACAATTATACCCTAGTGAGACGGTGACTGAAGTTTTAGCAAAATCAGAGTGAAGATTTTTTGACATTTACTCAAATGTCCTTTTTTCACTAAAATTATTATATTTCAGATTTTATGAAAATTTCTGAAAATATCAGTGAAATTTTGTTATTGAAATTTCACTGACTGCCAACATTTCCAAAAATATCAAAAAGAATTTGTGACTGAAATATCACTGACACTTTGCCTAAAATTCTGAAAATAGTTATATTTTATTATTATAATATCACTGACATTTCAATAAAAAATATTACTAAGATATAATAAAATTTATTTTTTGTTTCTTATTCAATTTGAATGATTTTCAGCAACATTTATATTTCCTGTTTTTAATAATTGTAATTTTATTGTTCATTTTAGGAATAACTTCTTTCCAAATATTTTCTTTTATTCGTTTTAAAAAGTTTTGTTTATTTTAATTTTCAGTTGAATTAAACTGAATCTGATTTTCCTCAATATGGACCCGACCCTTTCTTAAATATTGTCTCCGAATTTTAATGCTCTATCCGGTTGCTTTCCGCAACGAGCTTTCTATTAAGTATTTGTGCCGTATATTATGTAACAGATGATCGCTATAAAGAGCTTTTTGATTGGTTAAAAGTTTGTACATGCCCAATGAATCGTCGCGTAACGTAAACTGATGGGAATGAGCATGCTTCCTAAACATGGCGATTCGAATTTTCGAGCGGTATTCGAGTTGAATAACCATTTGAATTTGAAAAATGTGCGGCAGTGAGAATAGTTTGAATGCAAAGTTGATGAATCGTAACTGGTCAATCTGTTTGAAAACTGAACGCCAGGACTAGCATTTTGCTCTTTTGCCATAAAGAGCTTAACAGTCGCAGCTAGCACGCTAAATATGACAAGGAATTGAACCAGGATGATCATTTCGAGGTTTTATAACTCCAAGCAGAATTTAAGGAGAGATAGTTTTATTAGATAACTGGTGGGAATTTTTTATATTCTTGTGATTCAAATTTTCGAGTGGGATACGAGTTGAATAACCATTTGAATATGTGCGGCAACGAGAATAGCTTGAACACAGTTGATGGTCAATCTGTATGAAAACTGAATGCCAGGACTGGCAATTTGCTTTTTGTGCCATAAAGAGCTTAACAGTAGCAGCTAGCAAGCCAAATAGGATAAGGAATCGAACCAGGATGATCATTTCGAGGTGTTATAATTCGAAACAGAATTTAAGGAGGGACAACATATAGATCACGGGAAAGAATTGTTTATATTGTTGCCAGATACCCATGCCAAAAAAAGTCATATCTTGGAGGAGTTTTCACAAAAAGAATCATTCTTCAAATTATTTATATTGTCGAAATATTCTAATTGTGTTAGAATTATTTGTAAAATAAGAGTAATTATATAATGATAAATGTTTGTCACCACTGCTTATGGAAAAAAAAATGACTAAATCAAGAGACCACAGTGACATAAGGCAGGCTCTTTGCATTTCTTTTCTTAATCAGTGTCATTTTGCATCATTTTCACAGATGAATTTTCAATGCAAGATACAATTTTATATATGTTTATGTTTTTACATATGCCTGTCCATATGTTCCAGGCTTGATAGTTTGATTTTTTAAAATCATTTCCGTTAATCATTTAATTATTTAGTGTCTAGCCTGATTCATCGCATCATGTTGTATATACTATATATAATATATTGTGTATAACATGCATCAAGGTAGATAATTCTGTAACTGAGTTAACTTTTTAAAATAAAGTCTTTATCATTCTTCTTCTTATTATTATTAATAACTTCCATATCTTATGGATGTCGTATAATTAAGAGATCTGTATAATTTTGTTTCATGTATTCTGAAATATCACATTGATTAATAAGTCCTGTTTAATTCATATCCAGTACCACTTTGATGGCCTATTGGTTAGAGCATCCACCTTGGATGCGGGAGGTTGTGGTTCGATTCCCAGCTGAGTCATACCAAAGACTTACCAAAATGGTACTAACAGCTCAAAATGGTACTAACAGCTGCCTCGCTTGGTGCAAAGCAGTAAGAGGTTAGTGTTAGGATTGGTTGGCCTGTGTCAGGATAATGTGATAATGGGTGGGACATCATGCGGCATGATGCCCAAGTGCTAGTCATCACTATAAAACTGCCACACTACAGACATCCTAGCAATATGGTCAAAATATTGTTAATGCTGTTATAAATCTAAATCACACACAATTCATATTCATTACTTATTTAAAACCATTGGAAATGTCTCAAAATTCCTGGAACTTCAGTAAAATACAATATAATGATTAAAATTTTAATAAAATCTCGCCAGTTATAGTAAACTCTCAGAAAACAAAATGTTAGAGATATCAGCAAAACTTAAGTGAAAAGTTTGGCTAAAATGTTTTGAAACCTCACCAGACTTTCAGTGAAAATTTGGCTAGGGCTCTGAAATGTCACAAATAATTCAGTGAAATTTTAATGAGGTATTGCAAAATGTTAATGAAAGTTTTGGTCAAAATATTTGTGAAATCTCGCCAAACTCGAGGTGAAATAAAAAAGACAAATGATATGATCCATTGGTTAAAATTATTGGGAATATTATCATTGATTCCCAATAATGTCTTAGAATCATTAGGCAGTTTAAAAGTCATCTGAAGCAGATTTTTTTTTTTTATGGGATATTTATGTAGATATTTTAGGCAGCGTGTTTCTAGAAAGAAACAGGCAGATTTTTATTTTTACGGTGGGGTTGTTTTTCAGGAAGAATTTTATTTCAGGTGGTAAAATATTTAGCTCTGCAGATACATCTGATTGTGCCTAAACTTGTTGAGATAAATATTATGTCAATTTCACTTGTACAGAAATGTTTACAGTTGGTAACATTGTAAATTTTTCGCTTATCATTCAGCTGTCCCATGTATTTACATTTAGAAATCAGGTCCAGTTCATAATTGTTCTATCCTTTTTAATTATTTTTTCAGTTAAAAGATGTACATATATTCTCTTCTTGGCCAAAATGAAAATAAAAATGGAATAAGTAAAATGTTGAAATCTGCTTTTTTTTGCTGTAAATTACCCACTAGTGTGCGATCCAATAATTATCTTAAAATGAACAGATTAAATTGTGTTGATTCTGGTCTTAATTTCACAGTAGTAGATGAAATCTTTTTCCACGCTAAAGGCATTAGCATGCAGCTCTAGGTGGAGATTATTTCTGGGCAAAATTTCTGGAAGGTGGACCAACATTTTGACATTTTCATTACTGGATGGGTTTCTGCAGGTATTTCCATCTAATTAGAAAAAAAGATTCCACCTGGTAACAGTAATTTGAATATTTCAAGCTATATTCCATCATGAATCTGCCTAAAAGGGAAATCTTGGATAAATAAGCGAAATTAACAAATTCCACATAGTAGTAGTAGGCAGAATAAACAGATTCCTTCTAGAGCAATTTGCATATTTCGAGCTATATTCCACCCTGAATCTGCCCTAAAAGTGATAAGCGGAATCTAGGATAAATAAGCGGAATAAACAGATTCCGCCTAGTAGGCAGAATAAACAGATTCCTGCTAATAATAGACGGAGTAATTTGCATATTTCGGGCCTGAATCTACCTAAAATTTATAATAAGTGGAATCTAAGGTTTTAGGTGAAATCCGTTTTAATATTCCACCTGCAATCTGGTTAAAGTCAGGGCGGAATTTTTCGTACAGGGCAAAACAATGACACTACAAAAATACCCCCTCTCTCATTAAAGTAATCCCATATATAATGGAAAAGAACAAATTCTTGCTTGAAACAGAATCCATTGACAACTGTTATGTCCCCAAAACCATTTTAAAACATTTAAAAAAACTAAAGCAGCGATTTAAATATGACAAGTCTATAAAGTTTTTGGGAAAGCTAATACTTGTTATTTCACTAGTAAATGTAATTATATTATTCACGTTACAATTTATAGTTGTTTATAATTTTTTTTTGTCTGTGTGTATTCACCTTTAATTGTTTTACAGAAGACAACTAAATGAGAATGATACTTGTCTGTGACTGAAAAAAATAGCATACTTTAACTAATCTCCACATAAGGTTCAACTTCAAGTGGTTTCTTTTCATGTGAAAGACACAGATACAACAATATATAAAAGAGAATTACCTTTCATCAGTATTGTCTTATTATGTGTATGTTTGTTATATCTTCACAGGGTTTGGAACAATGGTACCGATGGGAGACTTAGATTTTTATCCTAATGGAGGAGGTTATCAACCAGGATGCCCCCCTCCAATTAGAAAAACTCTCCAGGATATTTTAACCCTCCACTTTTCAGGTATTTAGTGCTTCACAGGGTCTGATTTTCATTATTTCTTGCCACATTCTAGATTGATATGTAAACTTCCATTATTTTACTAAAGTTAAAAAGCAATCAAGCTATAGCAAGAACTTTTCCATTGTACTATTTGAGTATTATTTAACAGTTAAACAAATGTTGCTTCAGTACCATTTGTTCCCTCTAGCTCATTTGGCAAACTATATTCCTCCTTTTATAACCTGTCAAAACTTTTATTTTGCCCAATGCAAATTGGACATGACAGTCACAGCTTACTATACTATTTGTTTAGTTCTTATTAAAAATGGTACTGCACTGACATCCAGTATGGCCACTGTGGCATCCTTCTTGAAAATCTTGGGATTTTCACTAAGTTATACATGTCTAGTTGGTCCTAAATGAAACGTTTGCAAGCATGACATCCATCCACCATGAAGATTGTTTGCTGTTGAATATTCATATCAACGTGAGGTTTTCATCAGCAGGCGTTCTTATGATGTCTAGTTGATCCTAAATGAAAATGGCGCCGATCTGTTATCCAGCAAGTTCATCAATCATAAAACTTGAAAGTCTTGTTATTGCTGCCCTGAACAGAAAGTCATATTGACATGTGGTTTCACAAGAAAACATTTAATGATGGATGTATTAAATGAAGCAGCACCGATCCTATGTCCATTATGACTATTACGTAAATCATTTTATCACTAAAGAATATCTCGGGTGATTTCATCATTTAGAAATTTTCCTGGAAATCCTTTTCAACCATTGGAGCATCAGTTTTGTTGAGGAACACTATTTTTAAAGAGCATTTAAAGAGCTCACAAAGGGGATCTTTTGGTTGCTTTTGGAAAAATGCTAAAAGGTCTGGGGGCAGGAAGATAAAGGTAATTTTGATGACATTTGTAGAATACGAGATGAAACTAGTATACACTGCACATTGAATTCACGTAAAAGCTCAGTTCTCTGTTGGAAAAAAATGTGCACGAGCTGCAGATCTAACTCGGTGACATTTATTTTTTCCTTCCAGCTGGTTTCACCACTGTTTCCTGTAGCCATGATCGTGCCATCTGGTACTTCATCGAGTCAGTTCTAAACAATGAGTGTCAGTTTGTAGCTTACCCTTGCGCATCCATTGATGATTACAATGCCAGTACATGCAAGACATGTGGAGATGGGTTTTGTCCAGAGATGGGCATCAATGCAGACAAGTTTAATGGGACTGGGACATTCTACCTGACAACCAACCCAGAACCACTCTTCTGCCGTAATGGCCAGTGATAATTTCAGATGACATTTCTCTTTTCTTTTTGATGTGTGCCTTTATCATATTTAAACTATCCAACTCAACATTTAATGAGCTGTGCTTTTTTTTTTCTTGAAAAGGAAATTTGGTCCTTTGTTTCACTTAAATTGTTTCTTGAAATTAAGATTTTTATCAGGCAACAATGAATTATTTTTTCACTAAACAAAGAGAAATAAAATTCAACCATAATATGAATTTTCATGAAAAGATTCATTTTTGTCATTGAGGAAAAATCTGGAAGATTTCTCAGATACAAAGAAGATTCCATGATGTGAATTTATCAAATTATACTTCTATTCCATCTATTATTTATCCCTATGAAAATACAAATAGTGTCAAAAGTACTAAGGCAAAAAAAGGGACCAACCATTTAATTTGGATTTGAATAAGGGTGCAGGGGTCCAGGATTATCTTTCCAGTCAAGATTTTTTCTAACATTTGTCTCAAGATAAAATTAATAGATACAATTCTTTTTGTCTTCAAATTGGAGCAAAAATGTTTTTCTTTCTCAAGCTATTTGTGGGTCATCAGTTTTGTGTAAAAAAAAATCCCAGGCCCCAGCCAGAAACATTGAGGGTCTGTTGCTGATATAGAATCTTAAATTTCTGCAAACATTGTAGATACAGAGTGAAACATGGTCCAATTTGCATTTATATCTGTCCATTTGTCTCAACCATGTCCGACACGACTCTAAACATAATTACACTTCAAATTTTGTGGAGTTTTTAGTTGGAGTTATGCTATCACATGGAGATGTTGCATATTTTTATGAGTTATTGCCCTTTTTGGCTTGAAACTATAAACAAGTTTCACTCTCCTGTTCAACTATGTTAAAGACCAGTCTCCATTTTAGGGGTGGGGTTGGGATATGATAGAGATGGGGTGTATTTATACGAATAAATTGTTCATCATTTCCCATTTTATTTTTTTTAATTTAAAATGTTCACCTGGCTGTAAGGCTTAGTGAGCTTATTGTATGTCCATTTCATCCATCATGTGTTGTATAGCAAAAATCAACACCTGTTATTTTCAAGTTATCAGAAACTACCCATCACTTTACAACCAGACCAAAGTATTTTGGCATCAAGGCCTGTAAAGTTTATGCAAATGATGCTCATCAAACATTAAATAAGACCAACATTATTTTAAATAAAAAAAAATAAAAACTTTAAACAACTTCATCTCCAAAACGTTAGAGATTTGGATCAAATATAAAAGTATCCCGATGTAAAAAACCATCATATTGTATAAATGATGCTGTGCACCATCCATCAACTACATGTAATTTTCAAATTCTCAAAAAAACCAACCAATTTCAACAAAACCTGGCACAGATCATCTGGGCAGAGATGCTTTTCATGTTAGTAGAAGCAATGATGATCTGGATGAAAAAATATACATGGTAGCCATTAAAAAAAAGGCAGAAAAACATGTTAATAATTGTCATCTAAAATTTCTTGTCAGAAACCCAGAAACCTTCTGACCAATTTCAACCAAACGTGGCAGACCAATTTCAACCAAACGTGGCAGACCAATTTCAACCAAATGTGGCACAGAATATCCTTCCATAAAGATATTTCTGGTTTGTATAAGTGATGCTGTTTCACCATCAAAATGATACCAATTCACCATCATATATGGTCACCATTATTAAAAATATTTTGCAAAATCTTTAGATGACCTCTGCATGACCACTAAACAGAATTTAATCAAATTTAACAGAAGGTATCCAGGCCTAATACCTGTAAAATTCATTCAAAGAATGCCTATCTGCTCTTAAATATAGCCGTTACCAAAATAAAAAGACCAACCTTCAAGGAACGTCTTGAAAACTGCTTAATAAAAACTTGACCAAACTTTTGCAGAGCACATCTCAGCATAAAGATGTGAGATTATAAAAATGCCACTGATCTTCCATCAGATATGTTCAAGATTGCTACGTAAGGAAAAATACTTTAGACTCTAAAACTGGTGATAAGAATTTAATCAAATTTGACAGAATTCATCACGTCATAAAGATCTTCCAGTTTGTACAAAGTATGCCTGTCTGAAATCAAATGTGGATATCTTAATTATGAAAAAATTATGAATCTTTATCAACATTTTATAAATAACTTCTTTACAAAATCTGACAAAAGTTTGCAGCAAGTGTTGAAGCTTGAACACCTTTCAGAAATATAACAGTAATGCCTGACTGCCATTACTATAATTGGAAATACATTTACAAAGCTTTATCTAGAATGAATTGTTGAAAACATCCTGGCACTGAAATGCCTTTATTGGATGAATGATGCCGATCAGACTCAATATAAATGAAGACAAACAAAACATGTGAAACCTTGAAACATTTCTTTACTGTACAGAAGCAACAGTGCTGGAGAAATTTGACCAAAGACCCAGCCTAATCATCCAGATTTCTTGGCCAACTCTGTTACTTTAGGCTATTTGGCAGATGTCAATCAGGCAAGTTTTTTTCAGGATTCTGTGGGACTTGCAATGTTATCAAATATTTCATATATTCATTGGCATTAGTTATAAATTATTTTAAATTTATATATTGTAGTTTTCTTTTTATCACCCTCCCTCAAAATATATGCTTTCCTTCTGAAACAAACTCAAATGTAATTACTAAATGCAAAGAAACCAATAGTATTAAAATAATCCTGGGCAATTCAGTAGTAGAACAAGGCAGACTCTTACACAACTACCCTGGGTGGGGATCTTGGTGCTTTCCAAGTAATGATCCAAGAAGAGCAAAAACAAAAAAAAACCCCAGGAAATCATTCACATTTCCTAACTTATAAACTGTCAATATTCTCCCATGAACAGTTGGAGATGAACAGGCCAATGTTATTATCACAAAAGACAATCTTTTAATGCCAAGAAAATGTTCATCTTTCTAATGATTTTCAACATTTTTTTCGCTTCTTCTGCCATTAAAGATGATGAAATATAGTGTTCACTGTTTATGTTACTGTTAAGAATTGAGGAATTTCAGGAAAAGGTGTAAATACACATGTATGTGTCCTAGAAATAATCAAGGCATCAAACTGATCATGTAAAACTTGTTAACTTTTTGAAACAACAATATACTGAAAGAACTTTGAAAGTCAGACTGAGACAGGAGATAGAACTCATGCCTACAGTATGCAAAAGAAAGAGATTTTCAGTATAAAAAAGGCGAGATCTTGAATATGCAGATGGAAAATCTATATGGAGTACAATGACCCTGAAAAAAAAAAACTAAACCCTGTTTAGAAGGTTTAAGGTATAGGCATCCATCTTCAAAAGCTGAATGGAATGAATATTTGTAATTTTGAACAGAAAGTTATGAATGGACAGAAATAATTATTACATACTAGATGTCACAAATAGAGACCTTCTAACAAGGAAAAAACAAAGGAAAAAAATTGCTTGATCCTTTTGAACCTTTAGGGATTTTGCAAGTACTTCATGAATCCATTACTGTAATGTCCTAGTTAAAAACATTTACAGACCATATACACTGAATCATACATGAACAAGTTTCAAAACTATTTGTTCAAAAAATTGGGGTAAACTATTGCAACTCTCTCAAAATAAAGCACAACACTAATGTAGGAGAAAACATATATTCTTACATATAACACACACTATTTTGAAACTTTCAAAATTGATAATTTATTAAAAAATTATTAGGTCCCCCAGGATAATGCCCACATTTATTGATGATACTGATGCTATTTTAAGCACTTGTTCATATGTTGTGAAAAATGAAAGCACATGAAATCTTTATATAATGAATCAAATACAATATATGGTGACCAATTTTAAAAAAGCAAAGATGTTAAGAAAAGGAACCCAAATATAATTGGAGAACTGAATGAATCAGCAGCAGTGAAGTACAAAACTAAAATAAATATCATCATTGATTAATGATGGTAACCATGTTTATGATCCAGATGTCGTTGCAAATATGTTCAATAAATTCTTTGTTAACACTGCCTCTAAAAATCAGAGAACACAATTAGACTATAATCATTCAGAACTAAAAGGTTTTTTTTTTCAAAAACTTCCAAATGGGAGTAAATTTGAAATTCTGGAAATGAGTTCAGTTTTGAATTACCCAAAACACATGGATATTTCTAAATCTACAGGACTTACCACGCTTTATCTAATATTTCTTAAGATAACTGATAACATTACCTTTCTATGTAGTCACATTCCAGTACAATAAAGTTTCCCAATCTTGGCAAACTGCCAAAGTAACAGCACTACATAAATCTGGTTCAAAAACCAATATCATCAATTCTTCCATCTCTCCACCTAATATTAAAAAAGCATGTACACAGATCTTTTACAGGCATTTCAACAATCACAATATACTTCATGAAAATCCATACGGCTTTCAAGTTCATTCTTGTGAAGCTACTTAAGACTGACAAGTCAATTAAAGCCTTTGACAAAGAAAAGTAAGTTGGTACTATAATGATTGATCCTAGAAAGGCTTGCAACCAAATAGATAATGAAATTTTTCTTGATGTTAAAATCATTGTAGTGAAGATACTTTTGTAGACTAGATTATATTATGTGTTTGACCTTTATGGATAATTAAGGGTTGTGATAGTTTCTGCATACTTCTCAGGATTGTAATAAGTAAACAAGATGTCAACAAAAATTTGAGTTCAAGACCTACCCTTTGTTTAGAGTTAGTGGAATTCTTTAGTATTCTAGATATTCTTTATATATATATACACACACACACACTGACTGGATTAACAGATTACTTTGAATATTTGTGAATTCATTCAAAGATGTTCTGGATTGTATCAATGACATCAGGACATTCAAGACTTGGGTGATCAGGACAAATGGAATTCAATTGGAACATTCTTCTATTTTGGACTTGTGATACATTTAGGATTATTTAGAATTTGATTCACAATACTGTCTCTTTTGAATTTTCATTTTATATTAATGTAAAATAAATCATTTGTTGAATTTTACTTAAATTGTTGATTTTATTCTTTCTTTCTGTTTCACATTTTAACCCTTTACCTCATACAAGCACCTTTTGGCAATCTAACGCTAACGAATACAGGTGCCTTTTGGCACTTTTTCCTATTCCCATACAAGTGCCTTTTGGCAACTCTAAAAAAACAGCCATTTTGAGCAGTTTTTCGTAGCACCACCTTCGGGTAAAACTCCCTATTAGATACTACATTCATTGGTAAGAATGACCATTTAGTCACTGTTCTGGTGGAAATCTGCTATTTAACGTAAGTAGGTCATAACTTGTATTCTCCATTTGACAAAATGGCGATCTCTGATATCATTTAGTAATTGCTTGAGTAGAATCACAACTATGAAAGCTTCAATAACTTAGGTAAAGGCTCTCATACTGATGAAGGAAATCATTAGTTTTTATAAATTCTCAAATTCAGCAGTTTTAGTGATGTAGATGCAAAGAATTTGTAAATTTAGAGTATGTGAAATTGCTGCTATGCTTGATCATGTGGCTTCACTGATTTGATAGTGAACCAGTTCTCTCAAGATTTTAAAGCACATACAAAATTATTTTGTGAAAAATAATTATACAGCTATAATGACCGTATTTTACTCTTATCTTTCTATACATATGTGTAACAAAAGCGTAAAATGGTTAAAATTGCTGTTCAACTTAAGGTACACTTCACTGCTGAAAATGCCTATGGGTAGTGTAACTTTGCTACAATTTTATTGAAGGGCTAAAAAGCCATACACTCTATGAGGGAAAGGATCAAGAGTCGTAACAATCTCTAAAGTGGATCCTATCCAACTTGAGCAATATTTAAAAGGTCCAAGTAATTTATTTTAAATGGACACCCATCTGAAAGTAAAACCTGAAATTGTAAAATCCACAAGGTTCCATCTTGTCATGGGTTGATGGTTCTTCCCGGGGTTTCCCTCCACCATTAATACTAGCTGCCATGTATAGCCTATCTTGTGCTGAAAAATGGCTTTAAACCCCACAACAACAACCTTATGTATCCTGTATTTGCCTGTTTTTATGTTTCTTATATACGCAGGAGTGTAGACATTAGTAGCTTGTATTGTATATGCATATAGGGGGCCAAAAGGAATATTAATGTTTTAATTACATTGGTTGGCCTCAGAAAATAAAGTCTCTATTATTACGAAGTGCATGGCACTATGGACATGGAATATGAAGGTTGTTGGTTCAAGCATGGCCACTGTAAGGAGTGGGAAGTATAGGAAGGGGGTAGGCCCTAGGGAGGGGATACCATTTTGTGGAGTTTGCTGCATTTTTTCTTAGTGTGGCAATATTCATCTGGGGTGCAGTTTCATTCAGTGAAGACTTGCTAATGCCCTGGTTTCAAGACCTGCTGTTGACAAGGCTGTTGTAAACCATAAAACCTGTGACTGCCAAATCTGGGTCACAAGACATTCTCGAGGGTCACGAGTTTTTAGCAGAAATAATAAAAATTTGGAAATAGGTTCATTAGGGTCAGAAAAATTTTTTTTTTAGGGTCATGGCCAAAAGCAGTTGGGAACCGCTGCTTTAAACACTTCATTTTGACCTTGATTGTGCCAGGAAACCAAGCATCAAACCATTACATGTAGAAAATTTGGTGCTAGGAATTTAAGCTACAATGGGCTAGTGTCCCTTCCAGGATTCATATAATCTCAATTACTTCATGTCATTGATGCCAGGTTAAGCTACACCAACAGGCTTGGGAATAGCTTAAATTATTTGGAAACATTTCTTTTTACATTCAAATAAAGCAAACAGCTCCTGTATAAGTGACATTTTATTCTGCTTTCTTTTCAGTTTACTTATAGAATGCACATCGACACCCAACAGCACATTAATTCCATCTTCATATGTGAAGCCCTGTCAATGCATTTGTTATTAGTCTGTCCTCCTTTAGACGACTATTAAAAACGTAACAATCTAAAGTTGTTAACTTTAACATAAACTTTGAAATAACTAGGACATATGTTCCACCAGAGTTTGATGTAAATGTCAGAGACTGGATTTTACAGTCAAAACTGATAGAATTAGTGTTGATTTTAATAATGTTTCATATTCAGTTTTACATTAAGGATTCCTATATGAACTCGGTTGACTGGGAAACATATGGCCTAGTCAAGAAGGTAGAATGTAAAGTTCACTACCTTTGAAATTGCATTGTTTGCAGAACAAAGTTTTGTCAACTTTAGACTAATTATCACAGGACTACATTGTCACATGCTTCATGCAAACATGTGAACATAGTCAATTTACAGAACAGACGTTTTGACCATGCCATCAAGTATCTTAGTGATATATAAAATGACCCAACAATGCATGGGGTGTATGCAAGACCTTCAAAGTAAATTAATGCACTGATACAAGAGTTTCCAAGGACAAGGCCAGATCAAGGTCATTGTAGAACGACAGACACTGACAAACTTTGCCTCTTTGTGTAGATACGTTGCAGCAACATCGTTTCCTTGAATCCTAGGCACAGTGCCTATTGGATAATACAGCCATGTCCAAGGGAATGAAAATGATGCACTGATCCAATAATTCAATGGGAGATAAAGAAGACCACAGAGGTGTTGAAAATGATGCATCAATCCAATACCCACAAAACCATATGTGGAATGAAAATCGACCATAGAGTGCAAAGGAGTAGACAAGACCCTACAAGGGAATGAAAATGCTGCATAGTGGCTGTATAGCTATCATAAAGTCAGTTTCACCTGTGTCAACTTCATTCCTTTCTTGAAAGCCAAACATTTTAACGCTTCCCATAAATATGTGTACTTAAAACTTTTGGTCTACAATTTTAAAAAATAAAGTCTCCTAATAGCAAAACAAAGAGAATGATTCTTTCACTGACTTTTATTGTTTGCACAGACTAGAGTTCATCAATGATGATAAATACTGGTCCCAATATTCTTCCAATGTACACAATTTCTTGTTTCATTTGCATGAACATCCAGAGTCACATTTGCACGTGCTGGGTCCAGTGCAGCCCTCACCACAGTTACAATTACCTGAAAAACAGTAAATGTTTTGACATTAAAAATTCCTTCATGTGATATAGGTTTCCTAAAACAACATTGTATTGTCCAAAAGGAATGTTTTCTTTTGTTGTGCTCTCTCTCTCTCTCTCTCTCTCTCTCTCTCTCTCTCTCTCTCTCTCTCTCTCTCTCTCTCTCTCTAACAGTGGGTATCAGGACTGGTGCAAACAGAGCCATTTGAAAGTCATCAAATTAGAAAAGAAAAGGGTGCAAAAATCTGATAAAATAGTTAAAATTAACAATTTTGTCTTTTTTTTCTTAATACAAAAATCTTTTATTTGGTCAACTTGCAAAAATTTCTTGTGAGCTCTTTTTTCAAGTCTAAATACAGATTGAGAGTGGGGTCCTATAAGTTTCACATAGGGTGCTGTTTTGCCTTGTACCTGGTTTTAGAGAGAGAGAGAGAGAGAGAGAGAGAGAGAGAGAGAGAGAGAGAGATTCATGCACAAACATGGTGTAAGTGCATGTACAGAGGTCACTAGCCTTTTTGACACGGATAGACTAGGACCTTCAATCTTCATAAAATGGAGATACCGAGAGGAGAGGAAATCTGCAGGTACAAACTAGAAAACCTTTTCTCCAAGTCCACATGTATACACAATTCATTTCACTCAAGGTAAACCAATGAACTTCAAACAGAATAAATCTAGCTGCTGAAAAGAAAGACTATATTCTGGTTTCATTAGAATTTACTTTACTCCTATGTGTATCAAAAATCCATGTGAAGTACATCCTTATAAGATTGTGGCCCAAACTAGCCTGGACAAGAGAGCACTATATAAATTCACAAACCTTATGCACACAAATTCCCTTATACACTGCAGTACAGCCAAGCTATAAAATGTGAAATGGACTGCCTAGTCAATTAACCAGTGTATAAAATGTTGTATGGACAGCACTGTCCATTTCTTTACTCAAGTTGTACTGTATGGGGTGAATTATCTATTCATTAATTGCAGGGTACCTGTATATTTCATGCAAGGTTCAAGGCTCATTCTTTACATTTTTGCATGATGCTAAATGGCCATACACCTTTCATTGTATTTCATCAGCCCATCAATTTTCACAAGGTGATTGGCAGCATGTTTATATTTTACACTGCTTACACCTGTGTTCTCTTCTCTTGTTACTTTTGACTGGAGTTGTTCTTAACATGTGTTATGGACTGACCAATCTGTTTATGTGCACAAGTTACAAGCTGTATGGGGAGTTGTGCATTGCTAAACTAATTTCCCTCACAAAACAGTAAAAACTTGTTTGATATAAAATAAATATTACATGGTGCGAAAGGACTTCATTATAGGCGATGGACCAATCAATCAACTCGTATACAATACTACATGGTGATGAATGCCCTCGTGGAAGCTGATGGACCAAACAATCAATCCAAGCACAACAAATATTGCATGGTACTGAATGGTCTCATGGAAGTCCATGAACCAGCCAATCAACCCATATACAAAAAAATTATGTATGGTGCTAAAGGGTATCATGGGAGTTATTGACCAGTCAATCAACTCGTACATAATCAATACAATGGTACAGATGGGCCTCCTGGCAGTTATTGACCACTTAATCAACTCTACATAATACAATGGTACAGATGGGCCTCATAGCAGTTATTGACCAGTCAATCAACTCGTACATAATCAATACAATGGTGCAGATGGGTCTCATGGCAGTTGATGACCAGTCAATCAACTTGTACATAATCAATACAATGGTACAGATGGGCATCATGGCAGTTATTGACCAGTCAATCAACTCTACATAATACAATGGTACAGATGGGCCTCATAGCAGTTATTGACCAGTCAATCAACTCGTACATAATCAATACACTGGTGCAGATGGGTCTCATGGCAGTTGAGGGACCAGTAAATCAAGCCAGATACAATAAAAACTGCATGATGACAAGGGTCTCATTTCAGGTGATAGACTGTCAATCACCTCATATACTGTACAATAAATAATAATTACTGCATGGTGCTGAAGAGTCAGAGCAGATTATGGCACATCAGCAAACCCAGAAAACCTGGTATATGGAATGAAGCTTTGCTTCCATCTATACACCTTGTCTGGGTTGACTGGCTCTCTGTAAACTGCTGTAAAGCCCTTGTCAAAATGCAATATTTTTTCAACATGTGCACAAGCATACTGTATTATACCTTCATTTTTAAATCAATTCACACCGGCTACTGATGTGTTTGTAAAATTTATATATTCAAATATCATGGCATGTAACTGAGGAACACTAGAACTGTATTGACATGATATCACAACCGATCCCCATCCTCTTTTTGTAATTACCTACGGTCATAGTGCACAAGAAATTTAGCCTAAATGAAAATCTTAATCCAAGGCAATGAAACATCAAATTTAGGTCATGCACAGTGACCTCCTGCGTAGTGTATGACCTCTCCTGCGTAATGTATCTAGTAATAAAAATGCAACTATAAATTGTAATGACTGTTGCAAAGCCCAAGAAACTGAACTTGACACCAACCTAAGACACTATGGCATGGATTATTGAACATAGTAATCTAATTTTCATAGGGTTACATTCTACACGAAATATGCAACCATACATCACAAAACTGCATGCTGCCAGCAAGGACAATAATGCCCAAGATAGTGACAAATACACAAAACTTGAAGAAATCACAGAAAAGTGAAATTTATATACCTATAAACTTTTCCCATCTCAGAAAAAAAAAGACAATAATAGGAAAAAGAATTGCAGTGTTGAAGACAATTTATGATTAATTTTAATCATAACTGACTGGTTGAATGGAGAATTCTAAAAGGCAATCCAAGTGAGCCATACTTACCAGAGCATTTGCAGACAACTTGACATCCTGGACACTTGCAGGCATCTCCACATTTGCAGCCTTTTCCACATCTGCAGTCCTCAGTACTTTCACCACAACACTTGCATTCTCCGGCTACATTTAATTGGAGAGAAAAGGTCAAATGTAACCAAGTTAAAGAACTCCTAATTCGAAATCTCACAGAGTTAAATTCCTCAGATGCAAATCATTATAAATTACTCAGAGTATATACGACTGGCAAATGGATATTCTGTTGTGCAAGAAATATCTTTCCCCATTAGAAAATATTCTAAACTGTTTTAGATATGAAAAAAACAAAAAATTATCAGTCAACTCCATAATGTTAATAAAAGTATTTTGTATGCAATACATTGGTAAACTGCTCAAGGTACAGTTCAACTCGAGACTATTTAACTTTCATAGAAGGGTTGGGGGCTGTGATGTACTTATCATACCGTACTTTTATTTTCATTTATCACAGGATACATTTCCACATCCAATGATGAACACAATCTGAAATTTTGCATTGAATCTCCAGCCCAAAACTTTGTGACAGTGATAAAGCCAGGATATTTTTCTTGACCTCAATATAATTTTAAAAATAATGTAACAAGCAAAACATGTTTTTGTTTCAATTTTCTATAAATCTAAGATCAAAAATACTTTTTTCTAGTCAATTATTTACATGTATTTAAAGGTCTGGAAATTTAAAACAAAAGTTTTTTTATTTAGTTATAATGTGCCATCTTGTCAGATCTATAGTTCAGGTCTCGTCAATTCTGCCTGCAGTTACTAGTGCAAGTAGCAGGCATGTCTTGTATGAGAAGTGAACCAATGAAGCCCTCAAGAATGGTTCAAGCAGCCTTATTCTACAAGGTCAATATCCATAATAGAGCCACTCTGGGTAACAAACCAGTGGATGAACATACTCTAAATTGACAGCAGATTGGATGGGTTTTGTTTGATATCTAATTTTCCATTATGACTTGGCATGTCAGAGATTGTGTAATGGCAACCTTTTATTGCAATTGGTACCAACTGTTTATTTTCAAGCCAATGCAAGCAGGTGGCTACCTTGGTATTGATGGAATCAGAAGTGCAATGCGTTTACACTGGCACAGCAAAACACTTATTCCCTCTAGCACTTTTCAAGTGTTTGTGACAGTATTCTTAATATGATCCAGAGATCAAATATTTCATCAACAGAAAGAATGTACATACTTAGAAGCCTATGCTAAAGTGGTAACCCCTCAAACAGAGGTGTTTCTGGGTATTATTTACAATTTCATTGCTTTCCCTTAAAAATTTTAATGCATGCAAATGGAATGTTTACTCAATGCACCACGAGTCTTAGTTTTGGCATATACCTTGTTTTCATGAACAAACTTTAAAAATCTGTTAAATATTTAAAAATTTCTATATTTTAAAAAGGATTTCAGATTTTGACTTGCAAGACACATTTCCAAATATGCATGATTTAAAAGTGCTTTTTAACATTGGTGCTCGACGCCAGCTTGATGTTAAGAGAAAAAAAAACAATCTAAAAGGGGGAAAAAAATCGCAAAGAATGACAAATATACCTCAGATTACACCCCATCATATTTTTTTTTTCTTAACATCAAGCTCGATCGTGTCAAGCACTTGTGCTACTATAATAGCTGCACGGCGCAGCACTTACTCCTCTATACTTACTCTCAAGGCATTTGCATGGTTCAGACATCTTCGCTGGCTGAAAATCTTAATTCACGTCTGATCAAGAAGAGTTGTAGTTTTTTAATGTCGTGTGCTTTGTGAAACCTTATTTATATGAATGGTGTCGTGTGCTGCAAGTTGCTGAGGGTCGTGTGAATATATTTTAAGCGAGGATTCGATGGGGGATAAAACCTTGTTGCAACTAAAAAAAAAATACAAAAAGAAAGTAAACCTTTTCCAAAACACATTATCAGGAAGGTATAACATCTGCCACACACGACAAAAGAATAAGAAACATACATGTATGCATATATTGCCTCACAAAGGTATTTGATGAATGGGTACGTTTACACAATAATATATCAGAAAAAAAACCATTAAAACTCCAAGGTAAGCCTGCAGCATGATTAGCACGATATTCGTACGTTTAATTTACGTTTTGACAATTTCAATGCATGATTTCTTCTTTGTTTCACAGACTTGTTCCCCAAAAGGAACCTCCGTCTTAGAAAACTGTGCCGTGTGTTTTGTGACGAGCGGGTTGAAGAATGGTTCAAGGTCAAGCGTCATGTGAATTCGCCGTACATGTAAACGGTGTCAAAGTCTGCGCTGAAAATTATCGGAAATCGCATTTTAAAACTGATTATGTGTTTAATTTATACCAGACCTACATGTACTCGTCAGCCCATATTAAAGCATTTATTAGACTGAATATATATATATATATATATATATATATATATATATATATGTATGTATATATATGTATATATATGTATATATATATATATATAATAAAGATAAGAATTCTTTATTTCAGACTGCATAGTCCATACATCTAAATTAAAATACTGATATAGAGTAAAACATTGTAAACATAAAAGAACATATATATATATATATATATATATATATATATATATATATATATATATACACATACACACACACACACAAATATATATATATATATATATACATATACATACATATACATATACACACACAAACATATACACATACACACATACATACACATACATACATACACATTCATACATACATATATACATACACATATACATATATATACATATACACACACATACACATATACACACACACATATATATATATATATATATATATATATATATATATATATATATATATATATATATATATATATATATATATATACACACACACACACATACACATACACACATACATATACACTAAAACATATATATATATCATATGTACAAGTATTCAGATACATTTACAACAATTATTTGCGCCATACATTGTTAAAAAATGAAATTTAAGTGACTCGTTTAAATAGTAATTGGTTCCATCTACTAACAATGTGAGAATTTAAATTAATGTCATATTTCCAAAGTGATTTCAATATACAGTTCTCACTATTAGAAAGACGTGAATTATGATTTTCAGCCAGCGAAGATGTCTGAACCATGCAAATGCCTTCAATATACAGTTCTCACTATATAATCAGACAGAAAAGACAGTGCTATCCCTGGATTGATTAGTAGAATCTTGATAATAGTGGGCAGAATTTAATAGTTTAATACAAACTATACTATGATAAGGTTAGATAAATTAAATTCGTACTATACGGAACTTCGAATCCAGGTCCGCGAATAAATGACACCCATCGCCTTGTCTATTCTGTCTGGTAATCAGAATTTCAAGTCAAGACAAACAAAAAAATCCATATTATACTTTGCTGTTCCTTCTGTTTGTTACGTATATGTGATTAAATTGCTTTTGTGTAAGGTTTAAAATTCTTTTAATTTCATTTTTGTTTTATTGTATTTAATTGCAGTAAATATTTTTCGTAGATTCGGGATTCTAATTTTAGTAGTGAGATATAATTTTCGCACTAATTTTGTTTATTTAAAGGGGACAAACATGCAAAACTGAAATTCGAGCAAACTCCGTATATAATTTGCTATATATATATATATATATATATATATATATATATATATATATATATATATATATATATATATATATATATATATATATATATATAAGTTTCATTTTCTGAAAATTTGTACCTTTCTTTTTTACTCGTTACGAAGAAATTTATGAAAAACCGATCATCTCTCCCGATCCGTCTTGAATAAACTATAGCACTTCCCTCCCTCCTCCCCCCCCTGAACAATTAGCGGATGTGACGTCATTTGAGACACGCTGGCATTGTTGATAATAGCACAGGAGTCTGCAGTTTTATCAATAAAGCACGACGAAATTTCTGACTACATGAAATCACCTAACGGTATTATAAAATAATTATTTTATATTACCGTTAAGGTAATTTCGTGTAGTCAGAAATTTCATCTTTATATTACCGGTTAAGGTAATTTCATGTAGTCAGAAATTTCGTCTTGCTTTATTGATAAAACTGCAGACTCCTAAGATAATATAGTCAATCATTCTATGAGTTGGCTGTACTTGAATGTTTAAATTATGTCGACTGTCAGTGATGTGGATGACAATCCAGAAGTAGAATATTTCATGAACATCCAGCCTTATATGTATGAACCCGAGACAAATTCGTGTGACAAAGATGTACAGGAATCGTCAGGTTCTGACAATGACGATGATTATAAACTACCTTTAATTTTAAATACCAAACTAAATATCAGTACAAAATCTAATCAATTAACCGGGTAGAGAGAGGGCTATAATTTTCTACCGATTACGATTTCTTTCACAATTCATTTTTTGTTTCATTGATTATTCTTTTTTTTTCATTTTCTTTCAAGTCAAAACAATTTAATATTACAAATCAGAGTTTTTCTTGCCAGTGTTTTTTTTTTTGGGGGGGGGTAGGCTGGAAATTGGTTTTCACTTTCTATAGCCTGGATTAATCAAACAGCTATTGATATAGACTTGTACATGTCATAATTGGATGAATGCTTGTCAAAGAAATGGACATTTAAAATATCAAACAGGCAACTTTTTTTTTCCAAATAATTTTAGCCTTTTTTTTCATTTCTGCACCAAAGAGTCAGGGGCTAATTTCAGTAAGGAGTCTTCCAAACTCAAGACTGTTAAAAGACTGAAATTCCGTCAATAAATAGTCTTTTTGTTTTAGTTACAACTAGGATAAGATCTAAACAGATGTTTACTAATATCCACTTTCATTATCAACCAATCATGGGCAGTAAAACTCGTATATACTCTACTTTATCTTCACCCACTTCCAGACTGGATCCCATTTGTTCATGCCACTATTACCACGTGTCTTTCACAAGTAGACAAGATGCAATTCAACGTAGAAACTTCGTTTACAAAAGTTTATTAAATTTCATGTATTTAATTATACATGTGGAACACATGAGCAACATATATTATATCGGTGTTTCTGTGTCTGCCTCGGGCAAATATTTGAGCTGGATTTAATTGTTTATCGAGCATCACATTATCATATGCTATGCAATAATTGATATATCCATCCAAATCATTCACAGATGGAGCATCGTTGATGTCGGTGATAAAATCAAAAATATTATTACCTTCTTCGTCCAACAATTTGTATTTTCATTAAAATCATTTCGCACGTCGTAGCATCGTTAATCATCTACAGATGGTGACCCTGAATACAACGTATCCCACTTGAACAATCTCATTATCATGGTTAAGCAGTAATTGCGTCTTACCAGACCCATACGGATCTATAATAATTGATCTGATAGAATTTAATAGCACTGAATTATGTTTGATTGGCTCTTGCTTTCATGTCGCCGATAAATCAATGATATTCATGTTGTGGAAAGATAATAGGCAATATGAATTTATATTGTGTTTGACGCAGAATACCCACCTCAACAGTGGATTAAAAACGATAGCGATGAGGAATAAAAATGTTGCACATACAGGCAAGTGTGCGAAATGTGGTATTTGCTTATACAGATTTATTTCTCATGAAGCAGGCGGAGATATTGCTGCTACACTGGGAAAATTACCAGGAGCTCCATGACCTATGTATCCTGGTGAGAAACATCTTTCTATAAATAAGTATTGTGCTCTTGGAACCCGACTTGATATAGGACTTGACGAGAAAGATCAACCAAGACTTGGAGAGTATCCAGTAAATGCGATTGATCAAGCGTGCCACGTTCATGATGTTAAAAAAATCTCTCAGAGAATCGCTTGCTTAATTGGCTGGTAAGATCTGGAATGAGGTAAGCAATTGTTAAGGGTTGGTAATTATTCATAGATAACTATTATGATAGAATCGATTTATTATAGCTCAAGAGGATATTGGAGAGGTAGATCAGCAATTAGTAAACTTGCTAATGAAGAAAGTGTGGAACGTTCTTTTGTTGCAGACTGGTTCGCACGACAGGCAATATGGCAGATTTATCTACCATCACCTAAACCAATTCAGTACGCACATTTTTATGTCAGCACTCCCAATGAAGTTCATCAGATATATTTTATTTTTACCGCATGATGCTATTAAAACACGTTGATGGCAATCACGCACATACAAACACGTGTTGACTGTCGTGGATGTTGCAAGTAGATATAAAGAAGATGAACCATTATCTACAAAGATAGCAACTGAAGTGCAAACTGCGTGTGAACGAATTTATCAACGTGGCGGTCTGCGATGGCCACATTTACTACAGGTTTATCCCGGTAAAGTATTTCTTGGTGCAGTAACATCTCTGTTGAAACAACATAACGTCAAAATCAAACGAGGACACGCCTCAATTTATAGCGATCAGGCAATCGTTGAGCGATTTAATCGTACACTTGCTGGGCGATTGTTTGGATATCAGTATGCACAGGAAATATCACTGAACAAAGTTCAGAAGAACATGAGATATCGTGAATGGGTTGCAAGGCTACCAAGTATAATAGCTGATTAAATAATGAAATTACTTGGGAAATTTCTATGAATCAAATCCAATCGATCACAAAAAAATGATACCAGTACAACGACGTGACTTTTTATCAAAATGGTCAGTACTAGATAATGTGACAGTCAGATATTTATATGAACCTTGTAACTTGAAGGTGATAAAAAGAGCAACTGATCCTATTTGGAGTGTGATCACACATACAACTTCCAGCGTGGTAAGATCCATGGGTAGACCTACGGTTTACAGACTAGATTCAACTTCTCCTCAACGTGGATTTGTACGAGAACAATTGCACGAAATTCCTTAAGATATACAATTGCCACCGCTTTCACTTCTGTGAAGGATTATTGGCTAGCAATAAGGCACTGACTCCTCGACGTTGATTATATTCAAGACATGCCAGCATCACGTTTTCGTGTTTGGCCGAGATTACAATTTTTTCTATCCACGGTAAATTGTCGTGGATTATTAGGAGAATACTGCCATAACATTACCGTGATACAGCAAGCACAGTGATTATTTTGTTGTTTCAGTGTCATGATAAATTCAGCATCAAGATCGAAGTCACCTTCATTTTTGTCAGAGCGCTGATAACCTGGTATTTTTTCCTTACTATATCATTGAAATTGCAGCAATGGTTTTCTGAATTTGATTATTGTTCAGTGCGCAGTCTAACCCTCCGTAGCCGAGACATTTTTCTGACTCGCGACACTGCTAAATAAACTAAATTTGACCATTCGATCCGATCATCAACAATCCAGATATTTGTCGCCAAAATAGTTAAGCTTTGTGACGATTAAATCGTTATAGCATATCATAGAGACTATGGAGTTTTATCCATCGTTAACGCGCTCTCAACTGCAACCACAGGAACTAAAACATTCTAATTTTTTGTTTTATAAAAAGTATAATTTCCCAATAACTCCCTGAGGTTTAACATTTAATCATTGAAAAAAAACTGTCAGAAAAAATAAAATATTATTATCTGATTGATCATCAACTAAAATAACATTATCTATCCCAGATCATAACGTCTCTGCTACTTGTTTTTTTTTTTTAAATTTAAGAAACATACTTTTCCTTCTACCACAAACAACAAATACGTTTTAGCATTATTCTATTTTTCCGTTGTCTCATCTGTATTTTCTGTTTTAGTTGTACATTTTAGAAAGTATGTTGAAATTTTTATATTTGTAAGTTTGGATAAAATTAACTGCAATCTCATCCTTTACGTGAGAAGGTTGCTTATCAAATTGTAAATTAAACTTTAAAAACACTAGGATCTTTTGACATCTATCGGATAAACATACTACAACAATAACCACAAACTGATGTTCAAATTGGTTGGAGCTGATTAGACGAATAATTTAATTTTTAAATTGTTTTCAAAATATATATTTTTAACCGATCACTCAGAGGGAATGCGAATGAATCAAAATTAATTATCATATACAACAAGCCATCGTTAAAATTTTCTGTTTACAATACACGAACCACCTGCTGGTACGTAATCAAGTTCGTCCTTAGAAAATATTCCACAAAATCCGACAATGTCTTTCAATTTTTCAATTACATTAAAATTAGTCAATTAAATTAACAGCTACCTGGAAGAGTTAATCTACGTCGATTACTAGTAGATTCGGAAGAAGACGTCCTGCTAATCACGCTAGTAGTGGAGCTGTTGGAATAAATCCTTCTTGTTTTGTTCGAAGACGCCTTGTTTCCCTTTTTCTCGAATATTTTGTTTTTCTAGATGGCATTTATTTTTATTGTTATATAAAGCTAACAATAGATTTGTTTGATTCCATTACATTCAACTGCTTTTTTCGTTGCGCCAGATACTAACTCTGACGCAGATGCTAGTCCAAGCGTTCCTAGTATAGGTAAAATTGTATGCATTGCGTTAGCTATCACATAAAGTACTGGTCCAAACAATCAGGCCATGTTTTTGCATTGTTGTTACTTGCAAAACAGGTAGTTTAAAAACAAACGTTTTTTTATAAAGTGTATTTATTTCCTGCTGTGTTAGCATTAATTTAATAACTGTTTAATTTGAAGTCCCAAGTGACAAAGCCTCCGGAGATATCATTAAAGAAACAGAACGGCGTTTAGCAACAGCTTCTGATAATTTTTCAACTTGATCAGGCTCACTGACAGCTAGCGCATATACTTTATGTTGTTCAACTGGCACTGCGCCAAGTGTCCAGGTAGTCTTAATATAAGCAGTTGATCGTGTGGCTCGTTCGGAATGCTCTGATATATATATATATATATATATATATATATATATATATATATATATATATATATATATATATATATATATATATATATATATATATATGAGGTCCACTATCTGCGTCCAGATATATTTGGATATCCTCCATAAGGTTCATATACAGCCAATATACATTATTTCTGGTGGCGTCTACAGCAAAATCGCATTCAATGCACGTTCTGCATATTGTTTAGAATTAAATCTAACAAATATCCGTCTAACGTAAAGGTTATCAAATACGGAATTGTTCATTTCTTGATCATTGCGATGTGCTTGTCTTTGAAATACAACGAACAAATGTCGAAATAGTTTGCTAGCTGTAGTTGTAATACGCCGTATGTAATCAGTCGCTTTAGGAATTGCTGTTGGATAAATTCTGTTGTGCTGAAAGTATATCTTTTTTCTATAAACCGTCAATAAAGATTCGAGCTACGTCGTTTTAGCTACAGATGGGACAACTATTAGCATCCATAACGCTAATCTTGTAATAAGAAACTGTCCTTCATCTACCCCATTGGCGTGTGATCGTTTTGATCAGCTTGATCTAAAATAAGTGTATGCTTTATTCTTTGAAAAACTTTGTTGTATTCGTGGCAAAATCCAAAGATTGTGCTTAACGAAAGCGTCATTGTTATTTGGTGAGATTCCGCAAAAAATGCTTTTTGTTGTTCATATCTTTTGTTATAGCTTTTGTTACGTGCACTAATAATGCTGTTTATTAAATTTAACATCGCAACACCATCTGTGGATGCACCTTGCAGAGTTATACCAAGTTTATTGCAAGCAGCAGTAAGTGAAGCTCTTGTGGCATCTGCAACAGCACCTGCTGAAGACGCAGCTATACCAAAACATGCAGCATTCGCTATAAAAACATCTCTAACAATTGCAGAATCTGCAGCAGCGTTAGCGCCTGTGTAAAGGCACCACTTAAAGTACGTTCACCTGATGTATCTTTAAACCACGCCATATTTGTAGCAACGTATTTAGAGTAACCAACAATTGATGGAGCCTATGAGAAAGAAATCTATTTTACTACCCCAAACATAAACATAGTGGCAAAACAGCCACTTCATTGCAGAAAATATATTTTCTTTAATACTACAATATTTTCCATAAATTAGAATATAACATTTTATTACAACTGTAAGAAGAATTACAAAATGACTGTTAAAATGACTGGGGGTTTCACAGCCTCAAAATGCCAGGAATAAATAAATTATTGATAAGTAATATCAAAAAAAAAAAAACGCAAAATTATTCCTGGTTAAAATTACATTGTGTATATAACAAATAACGGATTTAAATGTCATATGTCAATACTGGCTTCTACTGTATCTGACATGTGTGGATTCTTTAAATCGACTAATCGACAAGTTTCGCCAAGATTAATAATACCAAAACTTAATGTAATTTCTATTATTTGCATCTGCTAGAATTAATATCGTTAAAATGTGTTTTAAGATAACTTTTGTTTATATTATGTCAATAGCTATGACAAGAACATACAAATTGGTGCCATCAACATCCCGTATGTCAGGATTAAAGATGAAGATGTAAATTGATTTTCCCTATGTCTCTGAAATATATGCTTTTTACATCCGATAACTGAGAGAAAGCGAAATAACTCTATAAGGCTCTAATACGTTAGATCTACATTTAAATACTAAGAGAAAACGTGAAACAGTAAATAAGTAGAGAAAAACAGGAACACTAGCTGCATAAATAAATATTACATATCAAAAACTGTATTCTCAATCTATCTTCACCAAAATCTGTATTTTCAATCTATCAGATCCTGTATTTAAAAAAAAAAAAACAGATTCATCTAATTCAACTTTTCTTTAAAAAAGTGAGTAAATACTTAAACATGCAAGACATTTGAAGATAATAATTCTGAAATATATTAAGACGTGGAGTGAAGAAGTTGACAACAATTTACTGCTACTGATCAAAGTATTGCTGAAAGAGCTTGCAAAATCTCTGATATACAAAACAGAAACACAACATTTTTGCAACTAACAGCGTAAGAACAAGGCAAATGTTTAAAGAATGGATTCAATTTATGAAGACTTTTAATAACTCACGTGTAGGATTTCATAATAAAGCAACTGTACGATAAAGAAATTTCAGATAAACGAGAATAGATTGTCAGTTTAAACTGAAAAAGTCAAGAAAAATAAGGGAAGAAATTCATTAAATAGATACAGGCAGAGTTGTCAACGGCCTGTGGACCCCACGCCTTTTAGGGGCCCTGCGACAACGGATCAAAAATAATATTGAATTGATTTGATCTTGACGTATTAGGAGATAATTTACAAGGGGGGGGGATTGAGATTTTGACTGCCTAGGGGTCTCAACAAGGCAAGGTTTAATCCGGCACTAATTGGCTCGACTTCCTGACTTCTGATTGATCGTGTACTCCTGTGGTCAATTTTTTTAATGATTTTGCCTAGAGCATGTGTTTGCAAATCAGGTAGCGCTTGTTTTTGCAACTGTGTGTCCCTAAATATGTGGTCTTGTTTGATGCTGCCCTAGCATGTATGCATATAAACAGTAAACAAACAACGAACATTTCAAATCTAGTTTTTAAATAGTCTTGCCGCCTTTGATTATCAATGTAAAAAAAAGTAGTCAGAGCTACTTTTTTCTAACCATTCATACCCCATTCAAGATATTTTGACATTTATACTGGGCTGCGGATTCAGAGCAAATTGTCTATTAAGAAGTTCAATTTGCCATCAGCTGAATTGGGTAGATGCTTACTAGCTAGCACAGCTAACTTACACATTATATCTAGTCATTCAGGCATAAAATCGATGTAAATATGCTTGATTTTCTGAAGAAAAAAAATGCGAGTATAATATTCGTTATATTATTAAATTCAGCCAACAGATGAGACAAAGCTACAGCGTTTATGAAATTTTAGCTACTCATTTGCACTGCTCATGAATAACCAAATCTTGGAACCAACGTGTTCATGACACCAGAGGTCAAATAGTTACGAAATTTAAAGAATAAACTCCTTTCGAATGTTGCTGTACAACATAATTCGAAAATATTAAATAAAAGTCACTTACTGTGTGTTGAAAAAAATGATAGGACACAAAATTCTCAACATTTATTCCTAGAATAACAACCAGAATCCAATCGTTGTCTTACCAATCCAGATTAATCAAGCAGAGAGCATGTGTCAAAGCGATTGTCGCGCGATACCAACAGAAACATCGTAGATACATGCTGCATTCCGGACGCTTTTCGTTTGTGAAGTCGGTAAGGAAGCGGGATAGGTGCCATTGCCGGATTAAACCCTGTGCAGTCCTCTAGGCAGGCGATATCTCAGGAGCCCCATTGCAAATTATCTCCTAATACGTCAAAATCAAATCAATTCAATATTATTTTGGTCCGTTGTCCGGGGGGGGATGAGGACCTTAAAAGGAAAGGGGCCCATAGGTCGGTGCCTACTTTAACAACATATTTAGTAATCCAGCACTGACAGGGGTACCCATATAACAATTATATATATATATATATATATATATATAGGGTATGTGTTACGTATGTTAGCCAAAACTGGACCAAAAAGAAGGTACGTATGTTAGCCAAAACTGGACCAAAAAGAAGGTCTCCGTTTTGCTTTTATGAACATTATATTGAAGCCATCTGTGATGTGTCGAATTTTGAAAACTCTAAGAAGCTTTGGTTAAAGGAAGTGTATCAAAGTCAACTTAATTAAAGTAGAAAGGGCTAGAGATAGATGATTATTTTCATTTCATCTCTGAACGTCAAAAGGGAATTCGTTCTAGCCGACGTAACATGACCGAGTCAGATGCTATGGTAGAAGAGAATGACATAAGACCCTTTTCCAAAACCGACAAGGTAAAAGGCGGCAGCTGGCTATAGATGATTGTTCAAAGTAATGTTAATTACGGCATGATTAGTTGTTTAGTTGTCTTGTCAATCCAAAAATTCTACGGAACAGGTTTGGGAAACAGTCTATTCCGATTGGTTAATATGGATTTATGGGCGTAACTCTGTAAGAAATTAAAGGTTTTACCTTAGGAAAATTCTTTAGTCTTTAATCTTTCGCGAGGAAAGTTAAACGATTCCGGGACAGCGTGTAAAACGTTATCTCGTGATTTGGCAGTAAAGCGAGAGTTTTGTCTCAGCGAGTAGGCAAACTCTACATTTTGAATTCGTAACAAGTACGTTTTCATTATAGAGTAAGGGGCCAGATAGTTGTCTCAGTTAGGAGACGGACTATACGTGAGATTCGTGGAAACGAATAAAGAAACGGCAAAAGAAAACAGCTTTCCTGGATTCACATGAGAAATCCCTGAACAATCACAGGACCAGAACAAGTTCTACGCAGAAATCTAAGTCCAGAGACGATTGTTAAGTCAGAGTTCGACGGACAAGAGTCCAAGACGAAACAGCTAGACAAAGATCGGCAAGCAGGAACAAACGTAAGTCTTGATGTCCGCATAAAAAAATAGGTGATGAAGTCTCTCATCGTTGCACTCAAAGGTCACATCTCATTGGCAATGAAGATAGTAATTTAACGTTGAAAGTAATTTTACATTTAAAGAAATTTGTAGTCTTTTTATTTGAGTACATGTTAGTGCCATTTTCCTTCTTTTGTAACCAAGTCATTGATTTCTTTTCATTTTAAATTCTGTTGATAAACTGATTAAATTTTATATTTGTTCATTGAAAGGGGGCTCGTTTTGTTATTTTTTCAATATACTTGTTCAATAATCTGCATTCTTCTTTCTATATATCCACACTGGGTAAACTACACCGCGGAGGTCATTCCCTAGCAACGAACCGTAGTGAAAGAGGTTGGTGTGGTTTGCACGCCGCCAATTTGTCACATAAGTGGGAGCCTCGTTCCGGGATATTCGAACAATGGAAAAAAGCAGATCTGAGCATATAGTGGAAAAAAAAACACAGTATCAGTGATAGATTTGTATATTTTAAATAAGTAACTACGTGTAAATTGAGTCAACACCTATTCTTATATGATTGAAATTATGCGTGACTTGTGAATTTCTTAAATGTTGCATGACATTGTAAGAAATTAAGATTCCGTACCTGAAATTGCTGAAGTGTGGTTGGTTGTCCGTATCTAAGTAACCCATAAATATTTTGCTTTAGTACTCTTGCGAGAAGAGATCATTAAGGAAGTATCCCCAGGGTAATTTGCACATGTGTTGCAGACGATACGAATTTAGGGAGAATTTATAGTTTGGTACTGCCCGAAAGCCGTTTAAATTACTTGTGTGATTTTTAAGTAAGTTTGTAGGTAAGACTTTACTGAGTTAGAATATTCGTTGATATTCATAGGGAAGTTGTTTTCTGGAAGGCAGAAAAAAAAAACAGGTTAGTGATACTAATCTAGGTAGTTAGCGACAAGACAGGTAGACAAGAATGGCAACATTACGGCAACTTGCGCGAGAATTCAAAGTTCTTGGATCGGAAGAATTAGGTTATGAAGGGACACAGTTATCGGAATTTGTAGAGCGTAGTCTCAAAGAGCACAAAGCAAGCAGCCGAAAGAGAGAAGGAAAGAGAAGCAGCCGAGAGAAAGAAGGAAAGAGAAAAAGAACTTGAGATAGCCAGACTGCAGGCTGAAAGAGAAAAAGAATTTGAGGTAGCCAGACTGCAGGCTGAAAGAGAAAAAGAACTTGAGTTAGCTAGACTGCAAGCCGAGTGAGAAATTGAAGGCCGAGGAAAGGAATAAAGAGAGAGAACATACGTTAGCCATGGAAAGACTAAGAATCGAAGTGGAGTCTAGGAGGGGCGAAGAACTGAACGTACAGTTAGGACCCTCAAGCAGAAGAACTGAGGATAGACGCACCGTCCAGATAACCATGCCTATGTTCAACGACAAGGATGAAATTATTGACAACCTTTTGACCCAGTTTGAAAAGTTAGCTTTAATACATCAAATACCTAAAGAACAGTGGGCTATTAATATTTCGGCATTTTTGCAAGGCGCTGCCAAGGAGGTTTATCATAATTTGGCACCCGCTGAAATAGATGATTATGAAGCTCTCAAGAAAGCGTTACTACGGCACTACGAGCTGACAGTTGAAAGTTTCCGTAAACTTTTCAGAGAGTCATCTAAGAAAGTCACAGAGTCTCACGCGCAATTTCATAATCGTGTACGCGTACTTTTCGATAAGTGGATTAAAATGTCCGGAGCCGAACTTTCATACGAAGGCATACGGGAAGAAATTCTAAAGGAACATGTCCTCAGCACATATCGTAAAGACCTAATAGTATTTTTGGCGGAGCGTGATTTCGCGACATTAGAAGATATTAGTGTAATGGCCGAGCAATATGAAGCTGCACACTCTCGTCCAACCACATGGAGTGGCAGGGATCGAACCAGCGTCCCAGAGTTCGGGAGAGGTAATGGTTTAACACCTATCAGGCGGAATGGTCAAAATGGTGGGAAGCCAGGGGTTGACAATCCCAGCCGTGATCAGTCCCGGGGCTCAGGTAAGTCCCAAGGGATGGACAAGATAACCTCTGGTAAGAAAGAGGAAGTTGTGTGTTATGGCTGCAACAAACCCGGCCATATTTTTAAAAACTGTAGAAGATACCGTCCCACTGTAAATGTAGTGACCCCAGATACTAGTAAACAGAGTAATCTATTGGAGTGGTCCAATACAGCAACAGCTACGGTAAATGGCGTAGAGGTCACTGTTGTACGACATCGGCTGTAGTTATCCAGCTTTGGTGGACAGCAAGTTTGTTACACCTACTGATTATACAGGTGAGACTGTAGAGATACAATTTGCAAATAAGAGTAGAGATTCCCTTCCAGTTGTTTATATCAATCTTGATTTGCCCTATGTGAAAGGACGAATTCAAGCAGCGTGCTTGTCAGGGTTGTCGCATTATGTTATTTTAGGATGTAGGTACGTATTGCCACAACCTAATCCTATGACGTGTACACCTGTACACGTGGGGTCTGTAGAGACTAGGTCTAAGAGACAAAGGTCCGGGCCGAAACCGTTGAAACCCTCGACTTCGCCCATAGATAATTTGCTACCTGGCGAATTAAGGAGACTTCAAGAGGAAGATTCTACCCTTAATAAGATACGCGGGTATGCAAAGGACAAGTCAGTGCGTAACTTATCGGACGGTGAGGTAGAGTTCGCACTGAAGCGAGGTATCTTGTACCGATACGCTCGAAAGGTGACCGAGAGGTATAAGCAGGTAATTGTAACACGGTCTAAGCGGGATGAAGTACTTAGGCTTGCACATGAAGGTTTACTTGGTAGTCACATGGGTGTGGCTAAGACGCGAGATAGGTTAGTTAGGGAGTTCTATTGGCCTGGTGTGTATGGTGATGTAAGGAGGTTTTGTCTGTCGTGTAACAAGTGTCAGCGAGTGGCACCTAAGACCTCACATCGCCCAGTGCCGCTAGGAACTACCCCTCTGATTGATGAACCTTTCTCACGGGTGGCTATGGATTTGATAGGTCCGATAAAGCCCGCAGCGGAAAGTGGCAATCGTTATGTGCTAACGATTGTCGATTATGCTACCCGATACCCGGAGGCCGTTACTTTAAGGAACATCGATTCAAATACGGTAGCTGAAGCGTTTTTAGGGGTCTGGTCTAGAAGTGGTGTACCAGACGAAATACTAACTGACCAAGGGACGCAGTTTGTTAGCCATGTGATGGAGGAAGTAAACCGGTTACTTTCTACCAGGCACCTGACTACTACCCCTTACCACCCACAGTGTAACGGTATAGTGGAGCGTTTCAATGGGACATTGAAACAAGCTCTAAAAAAGTTATGCGAGAATCGACTTAGGGATTGGGATCGATACCTCCCCGCGATACGTTTTGCGTACCGCGAAGTACCCCAAGCTAGTTTTGGATTTTCGCCGTTCGAGCTAGTTTATGGGAGGACAGTGAGAGGACCCATGGCTGTGTCGAAGCAGTTGTGGACGGATGAGAAAGCATCCGAAGAGGTAAGAACGACATATCAGTACGTTGTTGACCTCCGTAATAAACTGGAGGAAGTTTGTAACTTGGCCCAGAAAAATCTCTGTGATGCCAGGGGACGTCAGACCAAGTACTACAACAAGAAGGCGAAAGAACGTAAGTTTGAGGTAGGCGACAAGGTGTTGTTGTTGTTGCCATTAGAACATAACAAACTCCAAGTTTCTTGGAGAGGACCGTTCGTTGTAACGGAGAAGAAGGGTGGACAGAATTATCGCATCAGGGTGGTCGATAAAGAGAAGCTGTACCACGTTAACCTACTTAAACGCTACCGAGAAAGAAAGTCACCTACTGAGTTCGTGGTTGCTACAGTTGTGACGGAAGAACTCGACGACAATGGAGGAGCGGCGGAAGTACTTCCTAGTTGTCCGTTGACGGGGAACGAAACTTACGTAGACGTCGTCCATGACGTAATGTTAACGTCAAACCAACGTGGCGAGGTGGAGGAGATACTTCACGATTACGAAGACATTCTACCGGAGAAACCAGGTGTGAAGGATTTGGAGGAGTTTAGTATGAAGCTACTGGAGGAAAAGATGAAAGATAGACTGACGTCAGACGCCATTGTTAAGCTACCAGACGTGACAAAGGACTTTGTGTTACGTACAGACGCTTCTGACAGAGGTCTTGGTGCAGTTTTACTGCAAGAACATGATGGGGACTTATTTCCTGTTGCATACGCGAGTAGGAAACTTAATACCGCTGAGCGTAATTATTCAGTCACTGAGAAGGAATGCCTAGCGATTGTCTTTGGGATTCATAAATTTCAGCGTTATCTGTATGGGCGAAAGTTTATTCTAGAAACCGATCATCAACCTTTAGCGTATCTTGCACAGGCTTAATTGACTAATGGGCGTTTAATGAGGTGGTCATTGTTTCTACAACAATATCAAGTCCAGCTACGTTACATTCGTGGGAACTCAAATGTGGGGGCAGATTGCATGAGTCGGTTACTCGAGTCTGAGGTGAAGGGGTCACTTCAGGACATGTAAACATTAAATTAAACTAACTTCAAAATTCGATGAGCAAAATCACAGATTTTACTCTTAAAGGGAGGGGGGCTATGTGATGTGTCGAATTTTGAAAACTCTTAGAAGCTTTGGTTAAAGGAAGTGTATCAGTCAACTTAATTAATGTAGAAAGGGCTAGAGATAGTTAGATGATTATTTTCATTTCATCTCTGAACGTCAAAAGGGAATTCGTTCTAGCCGACGTAACATGACCGAGTCAGATGCTATGGTAGAAGAGAATGACATAAGACCCTTTTCCAAAACCGACAAGGTAAAAGGCGGCAGCTGGCTATAGATGATTGTTCAAAGTAATGTTAATTACGGCATGATTAGTTGTTTAGTTGTCTTGTCAATCCAAAAATTCTACGGAACAGGTTTGGGAAACAGTCTATTCCGATTGGTTAATATGGATTTATGGGCGTAACTCTGTAAGAAATTAAAGGTTTTACCTTAGGAAAATTCTTTAGTCTTTAATCTTTCGCGAGGAAAGTTAAACGATTCCGGGACAGCGTGTAAAACGTTATCTCGTGATTTGGCAGTAAAGCGAGAGTTTTGTCTCAGCGAGTAGGCAAACTCTACATTTTGAATTCGTAACAAGTACGTTTTCATTATAGAGTAAGGGGCCAGATAGTTGTCTCAGTTAGGAGACGGACTATACGTGAGATTCGTGGAAACGAATAAAGAAACGGCAAAAGAAAACAGCTTTCCTGGATTCACATGAGAAATCCCTGAACAATCACAGGACCAGAACAAGTTCTACGCAGAAATCTAAGTCCAGAGACGATTGTTAAGTCAGAGTTCGACGGACAAGAGTCCAAGAAGAAACAGCTAGACAAAGATCGGCAAGCAGGAACAAACGTAAGTCTTGATGTCCGCATAAAAAAATAGGTGATGAAGTCTCTCATCGTTGCACTCAAAGGTCACATCTCATTGGCAATGAAGATAGTAATTTAACGTTGAAAGTAATTTTACATTTAAAGAAATTTGTATTGTCTTTTTATTTTAAATTCTGTTGATAAACTGATTAAATTTTATATTTGTCCATTGGAAGGGGGCTCGTTTTGTTATTTCTTCAATATACTTGTTCAGTAATCTGCATTCTTCTTTCTATCTATCCACACTGGGTAAACTACACCACGGTGGTCATTCCCTAGCAACGAACCGTAGTGAAAGAGGTTGGTGTGGTTTGCACGCCGCCAATTTGTCACACCATCATCTTTTCCTTATAGTTTCCTACCTCAATCAGGTTTGGCAATAGACCAACCATTCAGTTTCTTGAGTAAAGAGACATTTCCAAGAAATATCCAAGTCATTTTCAGAAAAAAAGATGAAAGAAAACCTTAAATAATCACCAAACAAAAATAACCTGTTCTGATAACTATGCTTGATACAAATGCACAACAAAAACAGAGATAAGTGAGTTTGGTTGTAACATCAAACTCCTGAACCCCTATAGATCTGTTGCAGTCAGGGTCCAACTACCCTTTATATTCACTTATAGGTCCAACAGCAAACTGCACATATCCATATGTTGGATAATATGTCAACTGATCAGGGTCTGTAGTTTGTTAGGAGTAATCAGTAAAAGAAACAATATAGACCCTGATCTAATGGTGCATTATGTTATGGTAGATCAGGATCTTTGTTTGCAATTCGATTTGACTTCTAGGTGAGTATATATGGTGCTGATGTAACCAAATTTAAAATACAATATCAACTGGCCTGTGTACATCTGAATGATTTACAGCTGACAGTGCATTATTGAAAATATAGTAAAGGATATTGTGTCAGTTTTTAAGAACATTGGTAATTCTGTAGCTATATAAAGACTTCAGAAATATATTATAGTCAACATCCTGAGGAAAGATGATGGGGTGGGTGGGTACTGAATTTTTACAACTGCTCCTAATGGAATGAAATGTCCAACAATTGTTTTGAGCTCTGACAAGTTGGAGAATGGTGTTGGCAAAGATATACATGATACAGACCATTAGGGTCAACAATATGTCATCATGCTTCGTACTGCAACCTTGTATACATCTAGTTCTGATACTGAAGATATCCAAATGAGATTAAACTCTAACCTTATAAGTCCAAAACTGGGCACAACAAAATAGGATGGTAATTAATGAAGATAAAACAAAATGTAGGATTTTGGGGACATCAAAAAGCTACACAAGTCAGGGAACCAAGAACTATTTCTTGCAATAAATAATCATGTTAGAAAATGGCAAACATGAAAAACTTGTAGGTGTGTCCGTAGATAATTTTTTTTTATTTTATGGAATGACCATATTGGTCAGCTTTGTAAAACACTATCATCCAAAAGTGTCCTACTCAGAAGAATCAAGAAATATTTACCTATGGAAACACGCAATCTATACTACAAGCATTATATTCTTCCAACAATGGATTATTGTTCAAATGTATGGGGAAACTGTGCTAAATCTTTAGTATAACTGTATTTATTTACTACCATGTAACTCAATCCTTCAGCACCTTGCCCAACTGGATTGGTCAAATGAACCTTTCACTTGTCTGAATTTAAGTTTCATTTGTTCCAAACTGTACCATAAATGTCCAGCCCTGCATTCTTTCATCAAAGGAATCAGAGAATATGATTACATTAAAATAACCAAGAACTATTTCTGGAAGCATATACTTCAGGAAATAAATGCATGTACTATCATAATGATAAGTTTCTTATTCAAGATATATGGAGCATAGCTTGCACTTCTTCACTTAATATTTATTATGTGAAATATTGAAATTTTCATCAACAACAGTGTTATGGAACACTACCTTTTCTTGGGGATGGGTGGGTGTAAAACCCGACTGAAACTGAATTGTTTGTCCAATATCAATATGATATGATTGGGTTTGGAGTATTCTTACTCCAATGGAAGTGTTGTTTTTCACAAAAATAGCAACATTCATTATTTTCCTTTATTAGTGTAATACTGTTTTATTGTATCATGGTTCTTATTATGTATAATTTGAAATATTTTAAAGGATGATGCTTGACAGAAATTTTATTTCATTACATAACCATCTGATAAATATGTCATCTTGTAGTTGAACTTGTTGAGGAACAAAAAAAAATTCCTATGTAGTAGAAATGTGTTTGGCATCCGTCATATCATCCATTTGGCAGATGTTATTGCTATCATGGAGGAAAAGTCAAGAACTTGGCAGAGCTTAATCCTGAGAATTTGTTGGTTGTGAATGAAAATGGTACCCCTTGACTAATCCTCCCGAATAAAAGGGGTTTCACTATGACATCTCTTATGATATTTTGTTAGTCCTAAATGAAAATGGTACCAATCTGATCTCTGTCCAATATCATCACATTATCAGCCATTTTAAAATTTGCTTGATTGCTACTTCTGAGCAATTAGATAAAACTTAATATGAAGTCTTAAATGAAAATTGTTTCAGTCAGACCTCCACCATGATATGTACTTAGTTGCAAAAATGACATCCTAAAAATAATTTTGCTACTTTTCTTGAACTGATGGTAGAATTAACTATGGGTTGTTTTCACTAAAATATTTCTTGTAACAAGTAGTTAGTCCCAAACAAAAATGGCGATCTGACCTGCAGCATGGCCACTCTTTTGACATTTGGAATATCTTGTTATTTTTACTTATTCCCAACTGCTTATCACAAGCATTTTTCACTAATTGACTTCTTTAAAACTGAAGTTGGTCCTGAATGATTTATAATGATGATTCAGATTCCAACATGGCAGAAATCTTGACATTATGACTGCTACTAGCTGGTGCTGAACAGATGGTTGTACACGTATTAAAGTGAGATTTTGTCTGAAAAACTCCTTATGATACATAGTTAGTCCTGAACGAAAACTGTCATTATGACCTATAACATATCCACAATGGCAGTCATCTTAAAAATTGTATCACTATTCTTTCTGCATAGATGTTTATATTTACATGGGTTTCCTCAGAAACAGCATTTACAATATGTGGTTAGTTGGTAATGAAAATGGTGTTGACATGGTGATTGTAGCAGCAATCTAGAAAATCTTATCGATAATCCTCTTGGACTGGTATTGATTTTAGTTTTCTAAAAAAACATTTATTGAAATAAGTAGTTAGTCACAGTTGAAAATAGAACTGATCTGACCTCCCACATGGCATCAGTATTGGACAACTTTAAAGTCTTACTGTTTTTACTTATTCTTAACATCTTGCCATATCATTATGAAGTTCTCACAGATGCACTTCCTCAGGTCCTGAATGCACATGATGAAAACACAGCTTTCAACATGGGCACCATGGTGGTAATTTTAACTATTTTATAGCTAACTCCACCTTAACGTAATGTTGTATTGATCTGAAAAACTTTTTCCACTAATCAATAAAAACTGTCCAACATTATCACCATTATGGCCATTTTCAGTATTGTTGTTAATTTTTCCTGTGACTTTTTTTGTAAGACATATAGGTGATCCTATTTAACTTTGACAAATAGGAATAGACCATATCTTTGTACATCAAAGCACCATTGTGAATGAGTTAAATGACATGTCTTACTTGACCATGGTGTCAAGGTCAAAAGTCACTTCCTACAATTATTGTACTTACGTGATCTACTGTATTTTCTGCCCTATAAGTCGCTCCTATGTATAAGTCGCGGGAGGAGGAAATCCAGAAAATTTTGGAAAATTCAAGATAAGTCGCTCCTGCGAATAAGTCGCTCCTCCGCACTTACTGTAATCACGTCTTTGATACCACCGGCCATTGCATGCGCCTTGGTAATTTCCAACTTCGTGTAAGAAATCATACAACTTTATTGTGAAACTATATTTTATTAATGCTCCATTGTATGAACAGTACATATTTATATATCTATCATTTCCACAACCCAAGCGAACTTCAAAGGCACTTTATACACTACAGTGAATTATACATATACACAGATTTTTACAAGTCTTTGTACCAAGTTGGTATGTAGCACTCTGATGTCAAGGGCAAAGATCATGTGCATATGAGAGTACAAACAAGTTGGAATGATTTTTAGCATGGTCTTTGAATAACTCTGAAGAATACATTTAAATGAGTGCCAGTGCATCATGGCCTTCTTTAAATATAATGGCTTACAAATACAAAAATTTGGACTAATGGTAGTTTTAGACTTCAATCAAACTTTGCAAATGGATATATCCTGATAGCATCTGCAATGAGCTTAGTGATCTTTTTATCCAGGACATCAGCTTCAAGGTCAAAGGTCATGGTGGATCTTTACTGCTTATATAATGTGGATATATTAACTCAAACACATGAAAACAATTGATTAAACCTAATTTGCATGTTGGAGTTTCTTTACATGTCTCTTCTTCAGTATTTGCAGCTGAAAAGTAATGATAGGATAAGAAATGGATTTTTGGTTAATTCATCTGATTCTGTTTTGGACAAAATGGTGCCAGTTCACTTCAATGGACCCTTGTGAAAACTTTCTCTTGAATCAGTGACTTTTACCATTCAAGCCATAAAAAGCAAGACATTGGCCAAGGAGCTCAGTGTAAGGAAGGTTCATTATTTTAATACATAATAAAAAAATCCTTTATACAAATCTGTTTTTTTCTTTGTGTCAGCAGTCATTCATATCTGTTAATGTGTTTTATGAATTCGAAATCATAATATGGCAAAGCATGTCTTACAAGACCACTGCTATGAGAAACCACCTTTCTTGAGAGACAAAACCATCAAAAGCACAGAATGAATAATTATATAGTATTGTGGTCTCTAATGACAGATCACCTGTCTTAAGAGACCAATGTTTTGGCAGAATGAGTGGTCTTTCAAGACAGGTTTTACTCTATAATGTATTGGGTCAAAATTAAGTAGCCATGTAGATTGCCATTTTTGAGGGTAAACTAACATCATGGGTATTTTGTGTGAATCTCCTCATACAAATATGAAAGAAAATAGTACATACACATACAATAGTTGGTATAAGATCTGTTGAATTCAAACATAAAGTTCTCTGGTTAAGATTGATTGAGTCCAAAATGCCATGAAGAACACTGATGTGATTAGACCTAGATCGGATTTCACATAGTCTTTCTTCAAACTTGGATTTAATTGAACAAACTGAGAGCCCTTGAAAAGGTAGAGGGTCCTTTAAGTCAAACAGGTAACCCTCCCATATTGTGTAAAGGACCCATTCATAACCCATGCTTCTGCACCAAATGGGACATTGGAATAGAAGGAACCATGGCAGGTGAGCAAGATTCTTTAGGAGTGAATACTTCCCTCCATATGAAGGGTACACAGACTCCCCCACCCTCTGGTCACCTCAACATGAGAATGATGGCAGTAAGGTGTATAATAAAAGGACTGATTTTTGTTCTCAATAATTACTTGTTTAAAACTCTTAAATGAAATAGGGAGTCGTGGACCTTCCAAAAATGGTAATGTTTAGGTGGGTCCAGTACTTCTGCCAGTAACCCCTGCTGTTGATCCCTTAAATTCTGAGAGGTCACTGTGGAGATTAGCCAAATGAAAACAGTAACTACATCAAGATGGGTGGCCTCAAAAGCCTTGATGGAGAGACAGGCCCATGTCTCTGACAAACCTCCTACCTGGTGGCAGCTGAATCCAAGTTTGGAGGCTTCTGCCTCTCTAAAAAAAGAGAATGGTGATTCTTGTCATCCAAAACAGAATGTGGTATTCCCCCTACCCTTTGGGGAAGATCCAGGGCCTGCACATTCTGCTGATCCTTTGCATGTTGCCCAGTACCATATTACAAAAATATGATGAAGGTTGTTTGGGTCCTAAAATGGTGACCAGTGTCCAAAGACCAGTGCCTAGTTCCTGGTGATTGGGCACCTTATATCTGGTGACCAGTTACAGACCTTCTGTGACTGAAAACTTAACACATTTCTCGATGCCCAAAGACAAACCTTCTCTGTCTGTTAGCCAATACAATACCAGTACACCAGGTAATGACTTGTCCGATGATATAGACCTCACTGGAGATTTTCTGTTTGGGAAACTTAACTTGGATGAAGGAGATCTTGCTTTAATACTAGCACAAGATGACTGTATTTCCCATCCTTTAGGTAGGTAGGATTTGCTATTTGGAGCTGGCAACTTTCTTTTGCCTACCAGTAATAGGATACCTTCCTCAGAGATCCCCTTTCTTCCCTTGTGGAAGCTGGCATCTTCATACCTGCTGACACCAACTCTCATTGAAGAATGCAACTTCCAAACCTGCTATGCACTGTAGCCCCTTTTTGGAATTTAGATAGTCTTCCTGGTAAACAGAAAAAATGTGACCCCTCTACCTGGGCTTATATCAACTTGTGCCAAATTCCAAGCTTCACCAGACCAGACCATGATGCAACCATCCTTGCATTCACATTCCATGCAGCATCCAAGACTAGAAGTATGAGTATCCCAAGTGATCATCTTAAGGCTAGCTGAAGGAAAATACATAAATACAACAAAGAACAACAAAAGCATTGGAATTACTTACCCTGACACCAGTTTCTATCAGACAGATGGAACACAAGAAACACTGCTTTGGTAGTGATGTTCTCATAATCCTCGAATTTAATGAAAATGGTTAGATACATGATCAATAATGCAAGAACTGGAGAGAAACAAATAAAATAAAAAACGAAAAAAGGACACAACAGAGAGCCAAAATGCCAAATGACACCTAAACTGACAAAGTGCTTAGTGTCCAAGAGGGGCATGCATAAATGCACAAAGTTCAAATACAACGAGGATATTCTTAGACTGTCATAAGTGGACTAAGGTATCAGAGGGAAATCATGTTATTTATTCTGGACCAATAATTACTAATTGACAGCAGGAATAATGTCTCAGAACCTGTGTTATTGATAGGAAAGATATAGAAATTGCAATAATAGCAAGTGTTATTACAGCTGTTAAAATGGCATATTATGTCCATACAGGATGGTGATATATTGCTAATATTGTTCTCTCCACTGCACTATGAATATGTTCTAAGATCATTCAGATCATGTTCAATTGATGTAAAGATTCCATTATACTGACCATATTTTATGAATTTTTATTTGTTCCTATGTGGACACATTTTAACATATACAGTGATGTGCTTCATTATGTTGTTGTTGTGGGGCTTAACGCCATTTTTCAGCACACGATAGGCATACATGGCGCCAGTATTAATGGTGGAGGAAGAAACCAGGAAAATCACCGGAAAGAACCACTGACCCAGGAAAAGCCACCGGCAAGCTTTCTCACATATCCACATTTGCCAAATCTTAGACTCGAACCTACACAGACAGATGTGAGATGGCAGTGATCTGTAACGGACAGCACTTTAGACCACTTGGGGCCCCTTGCTTCATTATGTATTACAATAATGAATCCCATTTAATAGTGAGGTCTGGGAGGTGCTGTGGGCATGATTTGTCTACAACAGTGATGGTAACATTATTATACTATTGAGTTGCCATAGTGCTGTCAGCATGTTTAGTCTTTAACAATGATGACAACATTGTGCTACTAAGAAAAAGAGGTGGGTTTTTTTTATAAATCACACTGATGCTAGAGGAAATCAAATTTCAACTAATGTATATTTTTATTAATGTTGTCATGATTCAATTCATGTTTATTATTGGAACAAATGTTGTACTGATTGTTTTTCTTTTCTTTTCTGAACTCATTTGCTTTAAACAAAGATATGAGTTTTATATACATGAAGTGGTGGTAAAAGAAAATAAATCATAACTGTTCTTGTCATCTTGTTCATAGGGCATAAAAGATAACACCTGAATCAGGACTTTAACCACAAAATCAATTTTAACATGTTTATTAAAAAATCATGCAAAAATCTGGTCAAATTTCAGACTGTTCACAAGCAGCTGAATGAATTATACAAAGCAATAAGTGAATTTTTACTTAACACCAAGGTCAAAACGTTTCTAAATTTTTTCGTAACAACATTAAATGATAGCCAGACTTACACCAGTTTCATTTAGGATGAATTACATGTTGCAAAAAGTGTTTTGAAAAAGAAGCAAAATGTGTCTACAAAAAATTCAAGAGAATGCAATAACAAAATTTTTGGGAGGATCGTTATTGTGCCATCTTAAAGAATTCTGGCGTTTTTGCGAAAATCCCATGTGTCAACATGATGATCTATTCTGGATCAAGATCAGCGGATGTGATAAATTAAAAGATCGCTTTCAAGGCAGCTATTTCATAGGCTGGAACAGCATCTTCCTGATCTAAAAAACACTAAATATTGTTGGAAAAAAAGGTGTTTTACAATTTAAACACAATAAAATATTTTGGTACAACCATCAATTTGGATAGTTGCTGTAATATTGTAATGATAATGGCTGTTTTGGGATCAGAATCATTTCAATTTAGGACCAACTATACAGTGTGATTTATGTCAATACACCCATTACTTCAAGTGAAGTAGCAATAACAAGAATTAAAAATCTCTGTGATAGCCACCCTGTTTGAGGTTTGATCACTGCCATTTTTATTCATGACAAACTACATATTTTAAGTCTTGCAGTGAAAATAAGGTTTTCAGTGAAAAGTCCATATCAATATGACCATGTTCAGGGGAGCAGTCATAACAAGAGTTTTGATATATCCATCGTGATGGCTATACCTGACATCTGACTGCTGTTTTCATTTAATGCTAAAAAATATCATTGCAAGTATTTTAGTTAAAACAACATGCATCGACACTCATTAGTTTAGGTGAAATAGAATCAACAAGGTTTTAAATATGGCTGCCATGGCAGTCGAGTTTGATGTCAGATCAGCATCATTTTCAGTATGGACACCAACTAGACAATTTACGCAAATGATTTACACTTTGCTTGCATAAATGAGTGGCAACAATCTGGCAATCTGGACAAGAATCTGAGTATGTCTGGAAGCCTCTTGACAACTTTTTTAACTTTTCAAATTCAAACTATAAGAGGTTTAATTTACAAATAAAATTCTCTTTTACGATAAGCATAGTATGTAATGAATAAAATGACTCATGTATGCAGTTTAAAAAAATGTCTACAGCTGGACTAATTGTATGAAAATCACTAAAATGATTACTAACAAAAACTTAAGTGAAACAATGGTTAAAAAAAAAGTTAAACCCTCACAATGGACTGTATCAACTTGCATATAAGTCCGGTCTAACTGCAAACAACACATACCCTGCTCTGCCATCCATGACAAATACTAAAATGATTACAAGCTAAAACTTAGTGCAAAAATGATTAAAAACCTGCAACACTAGTAAGCAAGTTGGTTCCAACTGCAAACAACATAGATCCTGATATGCCATTGCATAATATCCTGTTGTTTGTTCTGCTAAGTCTTCCCAACAAATTGCACAGACCCAGATCTGATGGCACATTATGTAAAGGCAGATATGGGTCTAAGTAGTTGGATCCAACTTATACAGGAGTACATATGGTAAGTATACAGATTTTCACATCAAACTTTTATCAGCTGCTCTACAATAATGACCCAGGAAGAGCTGCAACCAAGCAAACACTTGGGAATTGCACTAAAAGTAAAAAAGTAATTGAAAACAGAAAATCAATTGTTCTCATAATTGGTTCATTTTATCTTCTGTTTTGCTTGGATGCTGCTGTGTCAACAGAGGTTTGTCGCTTTCTGCTGCTATCTGGTACAGCAAATAACCTGAATGTGTTGAGAGTTAAGAAGAAATAAAATAAAATGGGGTATAATAACAAAAATTAATACTCACTGTCAATGGTGGCAATTTTTTCATTATGACGCTAAAAGTAACAGTGAACCACATTTTTGACTCCTAATTATTAAAGATAAATAGGGATGAGAAAACAATATCAATTCCTACATTCGAGAGGCAGAACTTTTATATATAAAGCTGACAATAGTTTTGGGGGTGGGGGAAGGTGTACTTTTATTGATTCTCCTTACCCATGTTCTTATAGACTGTATGCTAGGATTTGTAACCAAAAGTAAATATTTTCCCGAAAAGTATCAAACATTTGCTTGTGTCCTCTCTCCCCAAATCCTAACATTTTATTTTTTTCTAACCAACTATCCCTCCTGATTTTCTCACGTCTTTCAGTGCACTTGGAGCTTGAGATAAGCAATTCTTTGTGTCTCTAATATAAATTAACTATACAGAATATGAATGACTATTTTTAATCAATTCAAAGGGCAAAAGAGTTTTATTTTAGGCAGATTTAATAGTTCTAAGAATTCAGAATGCACAGTGTTTTATTACTGTGTATTCCATTAATAAAAAGTACTTATTAAGACTGACATCAGGATATTATATGTGAATCTGCAATTATTTGATCATGAACAGACATCACACAGAACCATACAATCAAGTACACCCATATATTATTGTCATTTATGTAATGTTCCATACCTGAAAAAATAATTTTCATAAATAAGAAAAATGTGTTTGAAAAGACATTAAATTCTTAAATTTTGTGTAAAAAATAAATAAAAAAACCAAAAACAATCAGGATAAGATTAACATGCTATCCATCCGCTATAATGAAATTACCATCAGCTCTGACAACCATGTGCTTCCAAAATGTGAAACATGTATTTTTTATTTGATATTACATAAGTTCTGACAACCATGTGCTTCCAAAAGGTGAAACAAGCATATTTTATTTGATATATGTCTATTTACCAGAAAATGCAGCCATGCACTTATTAGAGTGTTATAATGGTAGTCCTGATTATATATAATATAAAATGGTCACTAAACAATTCACTACAATACTGTCGATAGTAACACATGACATAGTTGTTTATATGCTACATGTACATGAACTTAAATTGGTCAAAATTTTGGTCAGCTGGAGCCAGCTATCATCTTGCTGAGGCTACCCAGGGGATGAGGCTTTTCATAGGGAAATGAAAACATGTAAACAAATTAAACAGTTTAACAAACATCTTTTGCAAGATACGCCATCTTCAATTAACTTGATGGCCAGATATCAGGTTTAAAAATATGGGAAATTTAATTGAGTTTGATGCCGCCATTGGTAGTGACTGTAAAATACAGCAATCCATCAGATTCCATTGCTTTTATTAAAGTTTGGTGCTAATTTCCTCTGAATAAAGGTTCTTAGTTTTTAGTTAAGACTGTAGTTGGCTTTCTTTAATGAAAGGTGCATGTGTTTTTCAAAGTTACTGGTAATGAACAGCTTTGGAGGATCACACAAATGCTCATTTCTTCTTTCAGCAGAAACATCAAATAACTGTAGAATATTGATTAAGAATGATTTGTTTTTCATTTGCCTAGTATTCATACAGAATGATCAGTGCTTTGAAGGTAATCAGTTTACTTTGAAGTTTTAGCTAAACTATTTTTTCTGGGTACATTGAAACAAAAAAGGAACTAGCCATCATTTGGTAAACTGTAGCAGTTACTGTTCCTGCCTTCAAAGATTGGTTGATTGTATGTATTCTTGGTAGCACAATAATTAGATAGACCAACATGTAGATCTATGGTGTTTTTGCGGTTGTTTTTTTTTTTTTACATTTCAGGTAGTGGAGTAATTTTTTGAAATGGCAACCAATGAAGAATCTAAAGATGTTCTGTTCTGACAGGGATTACTACAGAAAATATGAGTCATGATTTAATTCTGTGAGTGTACCATCCATATGCAAATGTCAGTCTAAATAAATATATTAATTAATAGTAAGCGGTCAATGGTCTGACACTATTTCATAAAAAAAAAAACCCATTAGGAAGTAGCTGATTCATTCATTTGATCTCCACTACCAGAGATGTCAACAACAAAAAAATGTGGAGATTTCACAGCATATAGTTCTGAGACTAGATGTAAGAATAAGTGGATTATGAGGTAACAAGGTACTGTTAAGATGGTTTGTTAATATAATCTAAGAATTTATTTACGTAACAACAGATTTCAGTCTATTTTTATATCAAGTTTGCAGCTTCCATTCATGGTGCCTCTGAATTTCTCCACTTGAAACCCGAGATTGTATATACAAGTTTAAACAGCCAATAATGTCACCTAAAAAATCACCAGATGGAATATTTTGTTGCCTATAATGGAAAAAAAAAATCGCAATCTGTGACATTTGCAAAGTCCAATGTGTTTTACATGTTATTTTTAAGAAGAAAAAACTAATTTTTTGTGTATGAGAAAAATGACATATATATATATATATATATATATATATATATATATATATATATATATATATATATATATGAAATTTCAGGAGCCATGCAACAATCATTTTATGTTAAAATTCATGTTATCTCTTTCCCAAAATGATAATAAAGTTTTTACACATCGTTTTTTAAAAAAACTTTTAAGAAAAACATTTTTCTGTATACAATAAAAACACATGTATATGAAATTTTGAAAGCCACACCATGATCGCGTTATATCCAAATTTGTGTTATAATTGAGTGTACTATAGTGGAGTCTCACAGTACCAAATATAATTTGAATACCTAATATATTTTTCCCCTTATTCAACTTCATTACATTTGATTCTGATACTGCTCCTACCTATTTTAAACTTTTTTCATTATAAAGGATATGAATTGATGTCCACTTCTTGACGTAGAATTCCAGTGAGTACAAATTCGGCACTGACCACAGGTATTTCTGAGTTGAGAGCTGGAGTGCATGCTGCTTTGTCTTCATCGCATGATATTACTATTGTCTTCTCATCCATAGACTTTGGCATGCTGGCCAAGTACTGGAATAACAAAACATGAACAGTAATTGCTCAATGACACATGCCCAGCATCAACATTGTAAAGCCTAATCTGCTACTGCATTAAGTATCATCAGATCTGGGTCAAATTACTTGTTGCTTTTGCAACTTTTAGGAAACAAAACATTATGCAACAGATGCCCTTGGTTTTCTATGAATAAATTAACTATAGGAAGAAACAATATTTATCGGTAAAATGAATGTAATTAATTAAATTTCATTAAGTTAATGTTTTTAAGACTGACTTGAAACAATTTTCAAGTGGATAGAAGATTGAATGGGAGTACACACACACACATACATATACACACACACACACACACACACACACACACACAGACAATAGCTGCTAATTAACCTTAAGTCTAACGGTCGGTCCAATGTAAATGAATTCATTGAGCATTGATCACTTTCAATGAAATGAAGAACATTTAAAACTTTGTTGACAGGGCCTTGGTTTAACACCACTTACATGCCATTCCTGCCATTAAAGGCTTTCTATGTGGGACTCTAGAAAATCTCTAATTTTGGAATGACATATTAATATATTGTTAATCCATCACCAACTGAAATTTCAATCTATATCTGGTATAGACTCATGATCACTGATTGTGAAATCTGTGTTGTTTCCAAACACTACCCGATATAATCCTACACAAAAGCAGTGAATTAGGTGTAGACAGACTTTCATTGCCTTTCTGGAACTAATTCATAATTGCAACCAAGGCCTAACATTCACACTTTGCTAGGACAAAACAATTGTTGGATTTCATAACTCTCAATCTGACCTATCCCACCCACTCCCACCACCTATATAAAGAAAAAAAAGAAGTTACCAAATATACTTGAACCTGTTCATTTTATTTTTTGGCTAACATTAATCCATGTATAACAAAAAAAGAAAGAAAATAAATCCGAGTGAAATATGTGTATCCTAACCAACATAATCAAAATGCATGTTCTCATGAAATGGATTACAATATTAATATAGATTAAGAGTATTTTGAAATAGCACATCACGTATCTATGCTTAATATTCCTCTCTGTATCCACTAATAGGACAGGGTTAATACTGAAGATTATTGACATGGAGGAATCAATGACATGGACTAAATATTGCAAATCTCAAAAATCTGCTCAGAAAAATAGCTTCCTGATAATACAAGCTCAGCCAATCAAAAGTAAGATGACCTAATTAGTATGCATAGATCATGCATATAACTAAACCTCTCTGAGAAATGAGCAGTAATTTATTCCTAATTTTTCATTCCTAGCTAGGGATCATATTTCTTATGCTAGTATTAATATTGGTTGGCAGATGTATCTTGTGTTGTTTTTGGATTTTCTTTTAGAGAAACAGTTTGTTTAAGCTACTGGAATTACAAAGTGTTCATATGACTAAGAAAACATTTCTAGGACTATTATGAATTTTTATTCAGAGATGTTCTTTTTTTTTTTTTTTTTGCAAGTTCAAAATTTTATTAACCCCGTAATAGGTTGACCATTGGGTCAGGGAACCATCCCAAGGTCACCTTACAATCAAAATTTATAAACTAGGGATAGAAATTATAATTAATATAATTTATAATAAAAGAAAGAAAAAATAAAAGACAACACAAACATGCACACATGCAAATAGCACAATGTAGGCGACATAAGCTTTAGAAAATACTGTTTTGTTCCTGTTTACCATCCGATCAGTTACAAGATGTCTACTGCTCTACTGAGGTCTATTTCTTAAGAAATTGGTCCTTTTTTTTTGTTTATCTTAGCAGCATATTTTTCAACGTTCTTATACATTACAACTCTCTGCTTAAAAGCATAGATGGAAGGATTTTGCATATTGAATCTGCAAGTATAAATGTAATATTTTCCCAAAATAAGCAAGAAATTATACAAACTGTCCAGTTGTTCACTTCCTAAAAGTATTTCTTTTTTTGACAAATGTACAATATTTGGGCAAGATGGTGCGAAATGATCAATAAAACTGTACCAGAACTGTGAAGTAATATTGCAATCATAGAAGAGATGTTGAATACTTTTATTCTCTCTTGCAAAACGTACATTTGTTGTCGTCCAATATGTTTATTCTTTTCAAAAAATCATTAGTAGCGATTATTCTGTGGATTAATCTAAAGTTAAAAGAGATCAATTTGGTATCCTTGGTACAAAATTTCGCCCTGCTATAAATCTCAGACCACTCCTCACTACTTATATTTGTATTTAATAATTGCATCCAAGATTCTTGCTTAACAGTATGTTGCCTTTTAGCCCTTTTTAAAATATCTTTGTAAACAAACTTGAGTGAATATTTTTTCAGATCCATTATTTTATCCTCCTGCCTTTCAAAATTATTATATACTAAATGTTTTTTTATGGTATCTATCCATGCTTTTGGAATTTTGGATATTAAGGAGAAGTATTTCAAGAAGTCACCTCTTCTAGTTTTTTGTTTTATCATTTCAAAAGGTAATAAATTGCCATGATCATCTACTAGATCATTCAAAATTTCAAAACTGGCTTCTTTCCAGGATTTGTATTGATAGAACATTCTAGGGGGGATAAAATTAAAAATGCTCATGGATAAGAACTCATTTGCACTTTGCGGTTCCTCTTGCCAATAAGATACTGCCAAAATGACATCTTTCCAAAAACTGTTTTTAATAAGCTTACTAAATTCTTCTAATTTTCTTTTCCCTAAGATCCAATTATCCTTTTTATTTCTGAGTATAATTGTTTTGACTAAGTTCTGCCAAGCTCCATTTTCATTTTCCAACAATCTTATCTTAATATCATATTGAGTCCTTCCTCGTTCTCTGGGGCTACTAATATATCGCATTTAATTCTCTCTACCTTTCCACTCCATACAAATTTAAATAATGTACGATTTAGTTCTACTTCAACCTTGGCTGATGGATTTGGAATTACTGAGAAAAGATGTATAAATATGGGCAGAACAAGGGTTTTTACAACAATTACCTTACCAACAACTGACAGATGTCTTTGACTCCAGCTTGCTAATATTCGTTTTGCCTTTGTTAGTTTCTTCATATAAATAATTTCCACCATTTGTTGTAGATCTGGTGAAAAATCTATGCCAAGGAGTGTAAAGTTTGAGGAGGACCATATTCTTTCATTAGAAAATTTCTTGTTTCCAATCCAAATGGCTTTTGTTTTTGTTATGTTACATTTAAGTCCAGACAATAAAAATAAAATAAAATTCGTAAGATATTCATAGCTGCTTTAAGAGAAAGTTGAGATCCATCAAGAAGAATAAAAGCGTCGTCGGCATACTGACCCAAGTTATATTCATTGACATCAAAGATCAGTCCCCGTACATCCACATTTTGCTTTCAAGTTATTGCTAAAATCTCAACCCCAATAATAAACAAGTAAGGTGCAAGGGGATCTCCTTGACGACATCCTCTTTCTAGTCTAAAAAAAGATGACATATGCCCATTATTTATAACACAACTTTTAGATTCATTACAAAACAGCCTAAACCACTTACAAATAGAATCACCAAAATTGAAAGATTGTAAAGCTTCTTCTACAAAGGTCCATTCAATTGAATCAAAGGCTTTTTCAAAGTCTATTAGTAATAATAAACCACATCTATTTTCATTTTCAAGTTGATTCACGATATTGTATAGTAGCCTGGTATTTTCTCCAATAAATCTTCCCTTCATAAATCCTTTTTGGGTATCACTGATTACTGAGTGAAGAACGTTTTTTGATCCTGGCGGCAATGGCTCCCAAAGTGATCTTATAGTCAATATTTAAAAGTGATATAGGTCTCCAATTCTGGAAGAATCTTCTATCTTTTTCTTCCTTTGGTAGACATGTTATGACTCCTTGAGTCTGAAAATCTGAAAGTTTTCCTACAGAGTATCCATAATTTATTGATCTACAAAGAAATCCCCCAAGAAACTTCCAGAAGAATTTATAGAACTCTACAGTGAATCCATCTGAGCCAGGACTTTTTCCGTTTCCCATATTTTTTAGAGACAAGCCACATTCATTTAATGTAAGCACACCCTCGCATGAATCTCTTTCCTCTTGACTGAGTTTAATATTATGATTAAAAAATCTATTTTGGTTAGATAATCTATTTTGAGTTTCTTGAGTCCCCTCGTCATCAAGCTGAACAATTCTACTTTTGTACAATTCCATAAAAACTGTTTTTTGGGCTTCTAAAATATCTATTTGATCAAATAATTTTGACCCATCGTCTAAAATAATTTCCTTTATTGTCTTATTGACGTAATTTCTTTTTTTAAGATTTAAAAAGTACCTTGTGCTTTTTTCTCCAAATTCATAACATCTGGCTTTAGATCTTAAGATAACGCCCTCTATGTACTTTTTTCTAGATTCCTCTAATACTGCTTTCTTTTCCTCTAACTTTTCTAAAGTTTCCCATCTTTGTTATTCAACAGTTTCCCATAAATTTCTATTATTTCTTGTTCAATTTTTTTTAATTTTTCCCGTTTCTCTTTCGTTTTCTTAATAGAGAAGCATATAGTTTCAGATCTTATTTTCATTTTCAATATTTCAAAGAACATTTGGTCATTACAGGAAAGAGAAACATGGAGGGAGTCATCTTTATTTCCCCCTACATAATATTCATTTACAGTGTCAGATATACACTTTTTGACTAAATCAGTATACTCAATGTTCATCAACATTTGGGCATTAAATTTCCAATATCCTTTTACCCTTGAACATGTTGAAAAAGTCACACTCAGAGCAATAGCTGAATGATCAGACTTATATCCAGGAAAGATACGCACATCAACACATCAACTGTAATCATATGAATGTCTTCAGACACGAGAAAGTAATCTAATCTACTTTGTTTCAATGGAGATTTTTGCCTCCAGGTATACATCCTTAAGTCTTATTCAAATTTCGCCAGGGATCAATTAGTTCCAATTCATTTTTTAGGTCTTGGATCACTGCTCTAGACTGTTTGTGTTTGTCATATAAAATATTATAAGTATTCAAGTCTAAATCCTGAACAGTATTCCAGTCTCCGCACATTATAAATGATGAGTTCTCAAGAAATAAAATCTCCTCCTTTAACTTTCTGAAGAAGCTAGGATTATCTTCATTAAAACCATACAAATTCATGAGGGTTATTCTGTTGCCGTTAATTGTAATATCTAAAATAATAAACCTTCCTTGACTGTCACATCTTTCTCTATGAATTACAAATTCAAACGTATTTCTAAAAAATATTGCAACCCGAGCACTATTACTAGAGCAGTGGCTAAATATACATTTGTATCCCCATTCAGTTGCCCAATATATTTCATCGTTCTTTGTACTATGAGTTTCTTGCAAGCATACCATCGATATATTCTTTTGTTTTATCCAGTGAAAAATATCCCTTTATTTTAAAACTGAACCTTGCAGGCCTCTAACATTCATAGATATAATTTTTTCGTTATTATCCATGAGAGCGGCAGAAATTTTACATATACATGTTCTTGTACAGGAATGTATGAATTAATTATCACCTTGAATTTATCATATGCATGGTTTTCACATCCACACTCACACACATACTCACACAAAATACTAATATCTATAATAAAAGCATCCATGGTGTTGCAATAAAAGCTGTAGATTTGGCTGCAGTTACAATTGATACCGTGAACAATAGACAACAAGTGAAATAACTCCATTTATAATAACTCTTAATCGCCTTTGACAAATTTCCAATAGGCACAGTTTAATAGTAGTATAAATTACAAAATGAATGAGAGAAGGAAAGGGGTGAAGGGAGGGGAAGAAAGTATGAAAGAATATAGTGAATGACTGAATAACTGAGCAAGAATGAGAGAGCTGAAGTATTGAACGAGGATGAATAGTGTTGAATATGATGAATAAACAACTGAGTAAGTAGATTTGAATATGGGTTAAAGATGTTTTATGAATTAGTGGATAAATTGTTTAAGGAGAGATTGATATAGTTGACAAGTGAATAATAAATCTATTAACTAATGACAAAACTGATGAAGGAAGAAAAAAACTTGTAAAAAATAAAAAAAATTAGAGCAGAAATGGGAGTATCCAAAAGAAAGGTTCACATACCTATATGGCTATTTTCAGAGTAGTATATGGCACTTATACTCTAATTTTCTCATCAATATCATCATAAATGTCAAATTTTATCCTTTTCCCTGATTTGTTTTTACCATACACAAAATCATTAAAGTACCATGCACTATCAATTTTCAGAGATGTTCTGGATAATGTCAATGTGAGATATCAAACTGTTGGTACTTCAACACATTCAAGGCTGTTGGCATTTCTTTTGGACTTTTGACACGAGTTTCAGCATATCCAAAGATATTGGTACATCAGCACATTATTGACTTAGAATTCATTTAGAACACTATTATTTTGATTTGTGACAGAACTTTTGTGATTATTTTGGATTTAGTTCATAATAACTTAGAGAATTTAATTTTTTTAAGTTTTCCAAAATTTGTTGGTTTTACTTTTTTTCTGTTACTTAGTTTATGACAGATCAGAAATATGGAATCAAAGTGGCAAGAATTCTGTTGATCGATGAACTCATGGCAATGAGTGATATGTGATGGAATCATGGTCATAATACAAGCTCATTTGGCCTTATGGCCTGATATCATATGGTCTGAGATGCTAACAATTTAAGAAACACTGGTATAAGATGCTGGTGCTGCTAAAGTTTAAGTCAAACTGAGATTATAATTCAAATCAAAATGGAGAAGAAAAGTGAAAATTAGTAATGGGTGTGTCACAGAGGGTTCCACACAAATGATTTTTTTTTTGGAGAGCCTCAAACAGACAAACTTGAATTAGGAAACCTAAGTTAGGAGATGATTGGTATTCTTGGGGCCAAAACTTCTGGAATTCTGGAAATCCATCTCATTAAAGTCTTTGTTAATATAAGAGTGCATATTTGAAATCAAGCCTTCCTTACAAACATTCTGCTAGGGTAATCAAAGTTAGGGGGATGGAAAAATCATGGGTCATGTAAATGATAGTACAGTGCTCTTCATAAGACTGAAAATACAAGCCCACAAAACAGAGTCCATGATTTGAAGCTGGTGGTATTGGAAGCAAGGCGTTCCTGACACAGAGCTCTGTAATGTGAAATACTGTAAAAAAAACCATTCATACATTGTCTTGTCACTAAAAATCTGCATGCCAACTTAAGCTGAAATTTAGCAATCAATGGTGAATAATGCTGCAGAAACCTTAGTCAAGAGTACACAGGGGACACAACTCCTGTAAATGATGTAATGTAATGATAGAAATCAACTGATTCCAGGTCTTATTAATATAAAGGTGCACTTATTAAGGTCTTATTAATGTAAAGGAGCATGCTAAATGAGTGATCATTATTTTTCTAAATGATACAAATTATTCAAATGAAACAATCCTAGATAGAGATCACCTGAAGAAATGCATTCTGGAGGACAGGTATTTAGAAGTGATAATGTTTCTAAATAATGACACAGAAAGCAATAAATCAGACTCTTTTGAGGATTTATCATTACAAAGTTGCATATACCATTTGACAAAATAATTTTAAGAAAATAAATTCTTAATACATAAATGTATTTGACTATTACACAACTCCACTAAACTTTTCAGGATCTTCTAAGTATTAATTTCAATATAAAATTAGGTTCAAACCCCGCAAGTAAAGTCACTGGGTGAAAACCATGTCTTTTATCTATAGTATAAAACTATTCATTTTCCTCCATAAAATATAGCATAGTTAAAAAGAAAAAACAACAAATAAATGTAGCGCTTACCTGTGCTCCAGCACACTTTAAAATATCTGAAATAATAAAAAATAAAGACCTTAAGAAAGGAGTCATTAGACAACTGGCTAATTCCTACATTTCTATCCTGTAGAAATTTATTTACTTCCAACAATGCAGTATAAATCTTCAAGTCTATCAAGCCCTGCAGAGATTTAGATATTTTCAGCGATGAATGTTCCGGAGAATAAAAAATCAAATTCATACTAAGTTGGAATTAAGAGACAACACCCAACTTTTCTTCAGCATTTAGCGATATACTTTGCTAAGATCCTGTAAAATTCAGTTTTTTTGTGTCCCTGTGTACCAATGTTGTTTCTTGTATCCATGACCACCATATTCATAGTGAAAACACAAATTTTGCTACCAAAATTTCACACCAATATTTCAAAAACAACCTCAGTTAATAATAATTTTTATATAATTTCACATATTGAAATACATGTTAGAATATTACATGCCACTCTACAGTAGTACATCTATGACATTAATATTGATGAGGGTGTGAGGTAAGCAGCTTAAGTTTCACCTGAGCCTTTAACTGGGACCAAAGAGACATTGTATGAAGTCTTCTCATGAAAACTCCAGGTGAAAACTTTTCATCAAAGGAAAAGCAATTGCCCCAGATTTTTGAGCTGGCTACCATGGTATTGGATTATAGATTAGGCCATTTTTATTTATAACCAACTGGATGTAATATGTATTCTAATGATGCCCAATGCTGATATGACCATCCACTCTGGAGAAGTAGTGATAAGATTTTCAATATGAACACTGTGCTGGCCATAATGGAGGTCCTTTTTAGGACAGAAGTCTTCTGGTGAAAACCCCATGTCTATATTACTTTAGCTTCAGGACAAGTAGCAATAACAAGATTTTCAAGATGGCTGCAATGGCAGCCATATTGGAGGTTAAATTGGCATATTTTCATTTAGGACCAGCTAGACATCATAATAATGTTGATATGACCATTCACTCAAAAGGAGTAGTGATAAAGAGATTTTTATTTAGGACCAATGAGACCTTGGGACAACTGTGTAGGTTTCATGGCAATCCTCCAAGTAGTTCAGGAGAAGTAGCAATAACAATTTTGTGCTAATGGACTTCAGGCAATCCAGTAAACTCTTCTGGTCTATTAACAGTACAGCTAAAAATGTGAAATTCTGAACAAGTGCATGAAAATCAAATCAGGTCATTCACTTATACTTACACATTGTATACTAAATTTCATTTGTATCCCTCAAATGGTTTTTACCAAGTCATGTTAACAAGGTTTTTATATAAAAGTTGAAAAGTTCCAAATGAGTTTTTTTTATATTTTACATTGCTTTAACTGCCTGAAAACAAAATCAGGTCACCTACAAATACTGTAATCTGATGATATAGGGCTCTTCATCTTCATTTTTTATAAAGCACTTAGGTCATGGGTCACATTTTGCCATGTAGTGGTAACATTGTATACATTATTAGCTTTGTATTTTCACTATATGGTTATTTTACTGAACATGAAGAGGTTAATGAGTGATTATTGCATGCCTATAAAACTTTGTCCATCTCAAGTGGTTTTGGTTACACTATGCCAACAGGTTTTTATCAATCAAGTCCATCTCCAAACGTTAATAAAGTGCTAAAAATCAGAGAAATCAATAATTGAAACTCATACACTCTATTCAAATTTCCTTTGTATATCCTTGGTCTTACTAGTAGACTTCTTTGCATAGTTGCATGTACAGACAAGACAAAATCAAACAGTACATGCATTATACAGATGGTCAGACGTTCAGATGCTATCCTATTGGTCATAGATTGAGTAGCTATCAAAGATGTTCTTGCACTGGCCACTTTCTTGATGTGTCACAATGAGCATATGAACAAAGGCTGAAAGACAATCAAAGAGGTGCTTGTTCAGGCCATGATCTTGATTTGGTGTAAAGAGTTTATGACACAGCTTGATAATGAGAGGATATCGGAGATGCTGCGCTTGTACTGGCCACTACTCTGATAGGGTATATAGCATGCTAGATGATAAAAGCTTATAGTGGAATCCACTTTGTGTGTAAATGTAATTTCTTTTTTTATACCTTTTGTGTTTAAGGTTTACAGCCTGTGATAGTTAATCTAAAAATACTCTCATCTTTATATGACTGCTCCTGCATAATTCATAAAACAAATATTCCACAGAACCTGATGCATGGGTAATAGTGGAAAGAATTCATTATTAAAATTAAATTAAAAATATATTTTCTGTGTAAGGCTAGAGACTGTGACTGTTAATAGGAGACAACTCTAACCTTTATAGCTAGGAAATTTGGTTAACTGTATGTGATAGATACAACTAGTGGCCTGTCACAGCTGTGCTTGTACAGGCCACCATCTTGATAAGGCCTATAGAGTATATCACACAACTAGAATCTGAGAACCCCAACACGTGTGTGCTTGTACTAGCCACCATCCTGATATGGCCTATAGAGTATATCACATAACTAGAAACTGAGAGACCTAGCACACAAGTGCTTGTATTGAAAGTTTTTTTTGTATAAAGTATCAGACAGAGGTTGATAGGCTATTCATACCTACCATAACATGATTGTCATGATAAAGGCACAATGTTTTACTCCCAAACTCCATGACATTGTCATGTTTCATCAAACATAATTTACAGTAAGTTTTAATACCCCCCTACCACCAAAACAACCACCTAGATATATGCCCATAATGTGTAGTATGCATAAATGGCCAATACTCCTGCTGATGCTTATGTAAAACAATCCTTGGGGAAGTTTATATAGCCAATTGTCATAGAGGTAATTAAAATGTAAGGTTGTCAGGTATAAACAACCACCATTTCATCCATTACTTAACTGACTGACAACAGCTAGGGTAATGTGTCAAGGCCTTTGAAGACTGCTGAGGAGAACCCATTAGGCTTATTTACATAGACAAACTTCACATAATGGAGCAACCCAATTCATTTTAAGTTATTGGTAAATCAAACAGATACATATTACGATAAGTTGTGAGTTATTACACATTTAAATTATTAATAAGTTATAACACATCACTACCTAGAATGAGAATGTTTCAGCCATCTTTATTTAAGATTACCATTACTGGCAAGTTTGCGAACAGCAGCAATGTTTTTTAAAGTTGGATTTTACTCCTTACATAAAATACAAAATACAAAATATGATTATTTCAGTAGTCAAAATAGTGTTCAAGTGTGAATAATTTCTGACATCAAAATTCTGCAAACAGTTGGATTCAGGAAACAATAAGTCTTCAGTGAAGCGAGCAAAGCCCAGCAAAACAAACTTTCAGAACCCCTGGTTGACGAAGTTTGTAAGCACAGTAGCAACTGTAAATAATATATTAACATTTGTCATTCTGAAGCGCATGATATCTGTCAACATAGCTGCACAACCTGAAGTAACATCTGGACAAAACAGAATATTTCTGATGCACTGAATTAAACATTCATGTTAGTTCTCTATATTATTATTTGTTCAATCTTAAGATACTAGCTATTAATGGACCCATGCTTTTCAGGGTGGCTATAGCCATGAGACAGAGTGACTGAAAGGCAAAATAAACACATGCTTATGTTTAAACAGTTGATTTGTGTTGATAAAGCTGAATTAAATTATTCCTGTACATTAATTAAACAGCCCGTTCCTTATGTGATGTACGTTTACTTTTTTTCCGCACAAACATATCTTGTGGTCAAATGGCTGTGGATGCACATATTATAAAGCCAGTGTTACACATGGCAAAAACTCAGTTCTGATCACAGAATCCAACAGGCAAGTTTGAATGAAAATACTATCCAGTACCTTTTAGAGAACAAAAATTAACACAAATGACATCTGCAAATGACTTTAACCCCTAATGAACTAATGAAAGCAGCAAAGATTGCATTTAAATAAGCCTATATTCCATCATAAAATGACTTTTAAAGACAGGAACATGGTGTATTTCTTGGTACTTAATGTCAGTGTGTTTGTGATTATGTGGTGTTTTGTAAATGCATATGAGTGGTGATGATGTCTATCAATGTTAAGTCTACAATTTTTTGCTTACAAGTGTATTAAATGCTTCAAAGAAAACATTTAAGCCAGAAATGGCTACCATCTTGATACAACATAATGAGTACATGAAACAACAAGAAGTTGATGGGCTATCACAGATGTTCTTGTACTGGCTACAATCCTGATGTGGCATAATAAATATATGAAACAGAGGCTGATGGGCTATTACAGATATGCCTGAACTGGCCACCATATTGAAAGTACACCTGACAAAGCATCATGTTTAAACACAACCAGCATCTGCAGTTCCAACTCATATTGAGAATCGAGGAAAGTCAACAATGCTTACCCTTCATTTGCTGTGGTTCCGGTTTCACATTTTTGGTGACATGGACTTTGTAACCTGCAAGCATCAAATTTGTTCCTGCCTTATTTAGTGAGAGCTGAAGAGAAAACTTGTACTGTTTTTCTGTAGCTGAATCTTGCAGTAAAAATGGGGCTGGATCTGAAAAAGATTATTACCACTATCAATCTTGCCGAAACCATGGTTCCATTACATTTCAAATAAAATTTCAAATCTTTTCATTTTGTAAATTCATTTTTTTTAAGGTTTACTTAAGATCTGAATGTAATTAAAAACATTTTGGCTTAGAAAATGAGCATTTTTTTAAAATCAAAAGCTGTTAATATTTCAATACCTTTCCATAGCCACTGAAACTCGTGTAAATTTGAACTGTAACTCATTTTACTTTATAGAATAATAGTACATGTACTAACTTTATTTTGCTTAACAGCACAGATTTGAATCAATACAAGTTTTTAGAAAACAATTTGTTTTAAAATTTGACAAGCCCCAAAATATTATATACATTTGCATAAAAACAAGGACCCTTGTGAAATTAGCAAATTTCCAATGGCTTTTGAAAGGTGATGTGAACGAAGTAATGTTGATTCACAGCAAAAGCTAAAAACTGGTACCACGCCAGTGGCAAGGGGAGGTAACAAGAGAGAGTTACTTTTTCTACATAGTACTGATATGTATGATGACTTTTTTGTCCTTTGGGAGGATTGGATCTGGGACATAGCAAGGCTTATATTTCTAAAGTTAATGTGACCAGGCAAAGTCTTTAAAGGAGAAATTTAAATCCTGGTGAAATAATGACTAATTTTATCCATGCATGTTTAATCCCAACAAAAAACATAACTGTAAAATACTAGAAATGCTTAAAGCACTATTTCTAATAAATCATTTGGCAGATACACTAATTACTGCAGAGTATTAAAGTTCACACTTCACTTATTTCTGGATAAAACCACTGAATCAAGTCAATCAAACATGCTGGCATGCACAAATGTTTGTTAGGTATATACTCCCAAAAATGTTAATTTAACATGTCCAGCATCTCAAAGTCACAGACAGGCTTGAATTTTCACCTATAAGGAACAGGTGGTCAAATATTAGGGTCACACGTGGCATGACATTACTGGAATGATTGGAATCTAAGTTTAATGTTACCACTTTGAAGCCAGTGTGTTAATGCCTTGATCACCAATGAGTAATTAATGGTGCAACTTTATGGATATCATTTGAAAGAAAGTCCATACACCTCTACTTTAATAACTGATTAGCTTAGCATTATTGGTTTTGTCAAATCCATTTGATGTTAAGTATAGGTGATTTATTTTGACAAGTCTTTGATTTGTGCTCATCAGTTGGTAGTACTGTTTTAACAGATGATGCAAATGCTGTTTGTTGTTGGCATAATTTTGTTTTTGTTATAGAGCAGTGGTTCCCAAAGTAATATCCCTTGAGGTGGGGGCGCTAATGCTGAATAATGCTTTTTACAGGGTAAGGTAAGAGGTGTTGGGAATAACCAAGGGGGAGAAAGTCCCAAAAAGTTTGGGCACCACTGGTATAGAGGTCATTTCACCTAATTAAATACCTACACATATGCAAATTTTGTCAGGCCAAAAACCACTCATTCAGGTAAATATAATTTCTATATTTTAAATATAAAATCATGAACAATGAGACTCATGAAAATAATAGTACAACAGGATACTCAAATCACCAGTTACATTATAATAAACAGTACTGCTACCTAGTAAGCTAAAAATCCTAACATAAAGATGATAATCAGTCTGTTCTTTTGAGTGACACTTGTATAAATAACACAATAAGAGATGTTCATTTAACTTCTTGGAGGTTCAATAAGTTATGATCAAAATCAATGCTGTCAGTTAAGATCTTGAGTTCCAAGAGAATCTCTGAGCTTGTTTATATCATGGTGAGCATACAATTTTTTTTTTCACAAGAAATTATTCAGGAGTTTCACTCAGTCATGATTCATTTGCACATCTGGGTCGAGTTCATCAAGAAGTTTCAAGATTTCATCAGGATAAGCAAGTGTTCATGTGTGCAACATTAAACTCACAAAAATTATGCCAGATTTCACTGCCCTTTGCAAAGGCATACTGGTTTCTAACAGACTGCTAACTTGAGATTCAGTAGATTTTGGCTGTTCATCTAATGGGATATCAACAAGGAACCAGGAGTTGCTGTAATGTGTGAGGGTACAAAGGTTACAGTAGACAACAAGGCAGGCAGGCATCTTTTTGAAATGTGTGGTATGTTGGGATATCCATGTCAATACACTTCCTAAGATACCAGAAAACATTCTCATCACATGCCATTGCTTACTGACTTTGTTTCACACATTTTGAGCAAGTGTCAAAAATATTTGGTGGGTCTGAGGTAGGTTGCATGTCCATTGCAAGAATAAGGATGAAACACATGGGTGGTACACAGTCTGTTGATGTTATTGCACACTGATGGGAATTAAAGCATATGAAACCATATGGCAAGCAATTAAAATGATACCAACTAGTGTATAATATGTATTATGAATTCAAAGTGATAACTCATAAGAAAACTTAGTGAGAATATTTCCCTGGGAGGAACTACAAAGGTTAGTCTAAATTGAATGATAAAGCATAATATGGAAGATATTTTCAAGAGCATGATGACAAAAGACTTAAGTAAAAATTTTAATTCACAGACGAGATTAAGAGTTAATCCCAGTATCCAAAGGAAGACCAATCCTGTCTGACTTCATTTCAGCAAAGATAACTTCTAGCACTTCTGTGACTGAAACATGTCAAAAAATATGGTAAAGGGCTTTTCAAGGCAGGAAGGACTGGATTTGTGAGGTCCTGGAAGCATTCCTAAAATGTGATAATGTCTTTTTGATGAAGAAATTAGTACCCTGAAGAAAAAAAGACACACACCCCTCCACACACAAAGAAACAAATTGTAAATTCAAAAATTGAAGTTTATGTAGTATTGTATGGAAAGAATTACCTATGAACATTCCTGACTGCTTACTGCTGTTCAACCAAGTCTGGCTAACTATGGGAACTCCCCGACCCAAACAACACAGCATCTTCACTGTTCTTCTTATCTATAACATTTGTTTAATTAGTCAATTAGTTTACATACATAAAAAATTTCAAAAGAATTTAAATTTTCAAGAATGTAGAATAAATGTAGTTTACAATCACTGTCTGCAAATAATACATGTTTCTGTGGTTCATGATGATCACCAATACCAAGTCTTTACTGACATTCACTGCTGGTAATAAATACAGATAATTGATGAATATCCAAGCTTCACATAACTACCTCAATCATTATCAATCAAACACCAAGGGTCAGCTGATCTAAGCTGGACTACAATATAACTCATTACCTAATATTGCACAACATTGATCCTGTCTACAAAGCAGCTTGGTGCCTTACAAGTCTGAAACCTTGAGATGTGCAAATTCAAGTCAAATAATTTTGTGTGAAATTATCACTATATACCAAAATTACTAATAATGAAGCAACATTTTCAATTTTTTTTTAACTATATATAAAAGTTTATGCTAATAAATGCAATTTGTTGTGTTAAATGCCATTTCTCAGTGCAAGATACACTATTACTGGTGGAGGAAAACCCAAGAATAAAAACCTAGTATTACCAGCAACTCATGGGAAGGTGGTAACAAGCTTTCTCATATACCACACTGGCCAAGTCAAAGACTCAAAGCTACTCTGAGGTAAGATGAGTGTGTTCAGTAAAAGAAAATGCTTTAGACCACTTGGTCATGTCAGTCTTCTATGCTCGTAAATAAGGAGGATAATCTATAAGTGGCGATTAGATATCCAAAATTTTACTTTTTTCCCACCAAAAAATAGAAAACCTTTGAATCACATTTAGCTGCTGAAATGTGAGACATTAAAGTCACGGTGATGATGAACAGAATGAGGATAAAGGACAGAAGAATGGTAAATTCAATCTGCAATTCTGGTATAATGACATTACACAAATGTTGTACTTGCCTTGTGTTTCACCAGGTATAATGACATTACACAAATGTTATACTTGCCTTGTCTGTCACCAGGTGGGTACATGTATATACTGAACTGGCCAACTCTCCTCCAAGATCCTTCACAATCTAAAACAAATTTGTAATTTATCTAAAGTTTATATTACTGCTAAATTCATGCAGTGCCTTATCTATGAATATAACAATGAAACTAAACGAATTCATGCCATTCATATACTATTAAAACTTTTCAAACTACTTGCTGTAGTTTAATTGTTTGTATCCTGTAATTCTTTTATATCCCACACATCCATTAAAATTGTAAATAATGAAATGGATCATATTTTTCATGGTTGGCAACTTTCATCAAATCATTAAAATTTTCAAACAGAAAAGTCTGCACAATACAATTTAATTTGTAACAAATATACAATATACTGCCAATCTTTTTTTTACAAAAAGGAATGATTAAAATCATATACAATTAAGTGTTGTGACATCATTTTCAAATTATTTCTGAACCTTGCCTTTTTGTTTTATATCTGAAACAAAATGTTAATGTTAAAAAGAAAATACATACTTGTGTTAGAAACATCAAATGGTCAATGTATTGTATGGTAAATGTTTCATCAAAGTTTTTACAAAATGTTAGGGTATGTGTTTAGCTGATTCATTAAATAATGAAACTGGAAATAAAGAAACAAAAGAAATAATCACTATTTGTAACTACACAGAATGACCTTGTTTGTCTCCTTTTTGAAAGAGTAACTGTTTTGTTAACTGTAAATATAGTCTTATTCTTTCATCTGTTTTATTATTTATCAGCAGAGTCAAATAATGACTGAATCATGTTATTTCTTGTTGTCATTGCAACATCTGCTGTTTACAAAAAACTGGACAATGGCCCTGACAGAACACAATTCATTCCTATTATGATTATTGAGTAGTGTTTATTAAGCTGGTCACTGTCACAATGCACCACACACATTATAAAATGACTGGAAGCCATCTGATATTTTCTTTTCCATTAAAAGTTGAATTTCAGTAAATCCCAAAGTGAAGACCATAGACAACAGGTTAAGTAGTCTTGCCATTTCTTTAGAGCATAAAAAAAAATTGTCATTTTCTATCATAAATGCAAATCCTAATATTTAAACCCATAAAGCTGAATACCTAACTACCAAACCTGGTAGAGGTACTGGACTCTACAATGACTATGAAACTGCAGATTACACACTTGATATGGTATTTCTTTAAAATTAAATCTGTCAAAGCTTTTTTTAAGAAAAGCTGTTTACAGGTAAATATTTAATGAAATTTTTAACTGCATTAACAGCAAATCAATCTGATGTTATCTAATGTGGCTAGAACCATCATAAAATTGTTTTTCCTAGCAAAAATCAAAGATACATACTTAGAAAAAAAAAGTCTATTAAACAATCCTCTTTAGCAGAGATCAGGAATTATGTAATTTAATTGGTACCGTTAACCCACCTCTTTCATGGCCACCCCTTCTGCACCAGGAAAGTAGTCTAATAAAATGTATGGTTTCCCGAGTGGGACTATATTTGTGTGAACTATATGTATGTATATGTAGTAAGAAAGTTATGTAACTTCAAAGCATTTAATATAAAAGTAACATTAATTATTAAAAGGTTCTTCTTGTCTGAAGAATAAACTTAGTTCAAGTTAACATACTAGAATAATTCTTGATCCTCAAGCATAAAATGGGATATTGACGGCACACATATTCCAAAAGCATTCAAATATATTGTAATTTAAATCTTGGTACAAACATCACCTGGCATTTACAATCACTCTTTAAATTTACTCCATTTTCCTACTGCCGTTTAAAATTATCCTTTATCTGTCACAATGTTAATTACCTGTCTTCCCAATATCAAATTATTGTTGACTTAAGTAAACTCTTGCGTTTAAAGTAAGAATTTTCCATTTATGTAGGGACATGTTACAGTTCTGTTGATGAGTAGACAAAACGCTTTGTTTATAAAAGAAGTGCTAAATGTTCTGTCAAATGATTTTTCTATCGTGTTTTGTTCCAGGTTCATTTCTCTTTGTGTGAATACACAAAACTTATCCTATGCCTATGTTAGCCATGTCATCATCTTGACAATTACTTCTGGTTGCGGGGAACCCGAGTGGCCGAGTGGTCTAAAGCGCTGTCCGTTACGGATCACTGCCATCTCACCTCTGTCTGCGTGGGTTCGAGTCTAGGATTCGACGAATGTGGATATGTGAGAAAGCTTGCCAGTAGCTTCTCGTGGGTCGTGGTTCTTTCCGGTGATTTCCCGGTTTCTTCCTCCACCATTAATACTGGCCACCATGAATAGCCTACCGTGTGCTGAAAAATGGCGTTAAGCACAACAACTACAACTACTTCTGGTTGCAAAGAGAAGAACTCAACAGCTGTGTGAGACCCAAAACTCTATCACAACACAGTTCAGTCCATTTTTTGTTAAAACATCTGCTTTGTAGATAATGATGTAATAATATTAACCATAGTGGTGCATGTTATAATGTACTTCAGCTATCACTTCTCTAATTAATGAAAATTTGACATCAGAAAACAGACACTGAAATAGTTAAATGGATTAATTACCTTAGGGGTTGTCCATAAAGGACGTCCACAGATAATACCTGTTTTCCAACCCCCCCCTCCAATTTTGTTCACATGAGGTTGATGTTGATATGTGGGCCAAGTAATCAATCTCAGGCACTGGAGCCAGACCTATGTATTAATGCCAACCCAGTCATATATATTCTGTGTTACAAATCTTACAAATTTAAATTAACAAATAATTTATACTTAGGGATCATCGATAAAGGATGTCCACAAAACATACTGGAATACATGCAGTAAGCCTAAAGCAGCTGTTCAACACAGAATATCATAACAATAAATAGTAACTTGCAGTCATCCACTAGGCCTTTACACCCCCCTTCCCCCTTGTCCGCATTTGTACAACAACCTCCTTCCCCTCATCTTTGCAGACGTCCTTTATGGATGATCCCTTACTGTATGAAATAGTGCTTCAGGACACGTATTAGATCAAATGTTATTGCTTGTGAGGAGTACATTTGATAGTTTTGTACTAAAATGCTGGCTGCATGCTGTATTCAAGGGGTGGCTGTGCATAATGGATACTTTTGTAACCAAACTTGTTGGTACCGAAACAATTGGACATGCAGAGGAGGTGGTCACTAGGGTAGGGGTTGTATAAGATGGTCTCCACTGTAGTAGTAGTTCCCATGTCAGCCTAGTGAATGCTAGCAACACATTTTGATGTTGTGAACATTTACAGGCAGTAAACTAAAGTAAGTCATTTACATTTTAACACTTCAGCCTTTGTTGCAGACATGTCCACACATTAGCACAACACAAGAAAAGATACATGGAAGAAGTTAAGTATGGGATAACCAGTCTACCTGACCAATCAGATTTGCACAAGCACTTGGACTGACTATACAATTAAGTTTGGGGCAGCACCTAAATTATCCATACAGCAACTGTACCTCAACTGAAAAGATTTCTGCAACCTCTGAAAATTCCAGTAAGAACTGAACAAAATGAAGTATGACTTCAATTATGATTTAATTATGTAATTTGTTTTATTCATGTGGCAGTTGCAAATGTTTCCCTTCTGAACTAGGATAAATATTTTCAAAATTAAAGGGCTATTGTTAGTCAGAAAAAAAATCCATGAACAAGGCTACACCTCACAACCCATTTAACACTTGGTATATATTTTGGAACTTACTTTTTCTCCCTGATCATCAGATACACCAGTGAACATGACCTTTGGTTTGGTGGGAGCAACAGAGGTCCTTCTCAGTGATGGAGAATTGATACCACTCTCCTCTTTCTCTCTGGCACCCTTTGGAGTAAAAGACTCATCCTGGGCTTTGGCCTGTTTGGCTGGGGTCTGAAGGGATGGCTGAATCGATTGGCAATAGACAATGTTGAAATTAACCTTGTAATACCAAATTTTCTTTAAAGGATATACCAGTCCTAAATTTGCTTTTTCTGATTTTATGCAGTTTTTATTTTTGCAAATTGAACTTTACAATAAAATTTCTCTGACAGCAAAACAATTACTATCATTTTGAAATCTTTCATTCCCAAGATGCTGATCTGCATTTTCAAGAATCTGACAAGCCTATCAAGAAATTCTGAGATATTTATTTTTCTCTATTTCTATATCATATTAACCTCCATAACGTTCTACTTGCATCAAGTTTTTCTATCAGTATATCAGATTTGTGTGCCAAAATTGAACTCGCAAACAGATCAGAAGGCTTATTATAATAGGAACAGTGTTAAAATAATGAATATATGGATGAAATATTCTGAATATTGCTTTCATAGGTAAGTGAAACTCTTGGTAACGAGATAACATATCAAATGTTAAAAGGGGAGTTTTGTTTCCAAGTTTGTGAGACAAACATATAATCCATAAACAGGTATATCAAAAGAGTGGTTGTTTATATTTAACATCATTTTAAATGATTTGTAAACAATCTGTACCAATGGACTAATTGATATTTTTTCACCAATAAAATGCTGTTAATCAATCACAGACCTATCAAAATACTTCCAACTCTCAAATGAAAACATACTCTCTATGTAATGACAAGATAAATAAAAATTGAAAAGTTTTATTCTCACTTCCTCAGCTCGTCTTTTCCTTCTTCTGCTTTGCTGCAAGTCATTTGACTCCTTTGATCTTTTTTTCATTCTGTTCTTTTCTGCTCCTGGCCCCTCTGGAGATCCAGAACTCTCCTCTTCATAATTAGTAATGTCAGAAATAGTTCCAGATTCCTTGTGCTTGCTGTGGCTGGGTGAAGGTGCTGTGGTTTTCTCTGTTTCAGAAGTTTTTTCTATTTGGCCCACTCTTTGATGCATGGCTTTACCCTTTGATTGTCTTAACTGAGCTGCACGCTGATTGTTTTGTTCAAGCTCAGCAGCACCTGTAGCTATTGTTGCCCTTCGTCTGGTAGTTGTGGTTTTATTGTCTGAAACAGCTATAGAATTCAGTGATTTAATACTGTCTTGTCCAACACTGTTAGTCATATTGTCTTTGCTTGTGTCCTCTTTTGCATTTGAACTCTTTCCTCTAATGGATTTCCTACTAGAATTTTCTTCTGTATTATTGTGATTTTCAAGCAAGCTATTACTCGACTTTTCATGTGACATTTTTCTTCGTGTAGTCCGGTTATTTGAAACAACATTGCTTATCAAGGGTTCTTGTTCAAGGGTTTTTGTATCCTTTAACTGTTTCCCTTGTGATCTTTTCGAACATCTGGTTGAATAAGTCTTATTCTCCTCCTGGACTATATCATTTTCAATATCAGAGATTTCTTTTGGTTCATTAATAGTGACATTAATTTTTTCCTCTCCAATACTGTCCTTATCTTTATCAACTTTTGTCTTGCTTCTACTTCCTGAGATCCTTTTCTTACTATCACCAACTGCTAATTCACCCAATAAACTATTCTGCACTTTAACATCTCTTCTTTCAGAATCACCATTTTGTAACACCTCTACTACACCAAGCAGATCACTCCCTCTACTCCTTTTGGAAATAAGACCAGTCTTTGCTGGTTCAGGTTGTAATGATCCTCTTTTCAACCTCTTATTACTTTCTGCAGTTGCAACATTGTCAAATTCACCCTGATCATTGGTCACAGCAAGACCTTCTATTGACTTTCTCACTTTGCCATTTGACTTAGGCACATTTTTCTCATCTTTATTTCCATCAACAGATTCACCATGAATTGCAGTTTTATCTGTACCTTCCTTGCTATTCTTGCTCATCTGTCCTGTTCTGTTTCTTTTGACTGAGACAAGGCCTGGTGCCTCGTTTTTGGAAAGGTCTATCTTTAAAGATCGTCTGGTCCTTTTATCCCTTAAAACAGCCAATGGCTCTATTACCCTTTTTTCTTCCTAATTAGACACAAAATGATAAAAATAAAAGGAATGTGAACCTAATTAATACACAGTAATGAAACTCTCAGCCAGAATTTTGTTACGACTGAATATTGTCAAAAACTATGGAGGAAGCATACATACTTTTACTCAAGTAAGTCGGATCCAACTGCTTACTAAACAGACCCAGATCTGCCACAACATAATCCACTGGCAGATCTAGATCCAAGTTGTTTTTGCCACTGGGCCCAATTCATACACATGTATATGTGAACCATATAGAACTTTGATTAGAAGTGAATTCCATTATATATAAAATATACTGGCATAAAAAGGTCATAATCTTCTTTAAATATAATTTCATTGGGTTTAATGAGTTAAGTTTTCTTTGGTACCTTAGCAGCTTGTACCTTAAACAAAGAACAAGTGTAATATTTCAATCAATTTGATGAAAATGATTAAATTCTTTTGTACTGGTATTTCATCTATTAGGGGTACATACTAATGACTGAGAGATAATTATACCATTCAGTAGGTAGAAATGGTAAAGTTGGTGTATGTTTATACCTGAACTGGTCATATATAACTAGTCATGTATAACTTACAACCAAAATTTTCTGACTTTAACTCCCCACAGTAAAACACTGATTATCTGAACCCATTGTGGGACATAGGTTTCATACAGATGAGAATAGTGAACAGAAGTATCTGGAATAAATGGGTCCAATAATAGTACCTTTTTTTCATATGTATCTATGATTACACAAACATTACACTTATGTGGACATTTAACATTATCAAGAGCAGAAAAAATACAAACAATAAAAATATTATGGTACTTTTGTTGTGAACACAAATTTCAAAGGACTGTGATGATGTTAAACAGAGCGGACACAAATTCTGTTCATACCTGTGTGCTGGCAGATTAGGCATAATTGATTAGCAGCTAATTACATAAAATTGGACTAAAGAATGCATTTAAAATCCCCATGACAAGTCCTTAATAATGCTTAATTAGCTGGGGATTTCAGTATAAAAAAATTACACATTGTTCTAGCAGCACTTGCTTCCAGATAATCTGAAAACTTTTTATCTTTGTGTCTCCCTCTTTCCCACACTTTCCTCTCCAAATTAAATTTATTTTTTACTTAAAAATTATAAATACCATTAAAACTATAACTTTATGCAACTTAACTGCATATCTTTGATTTATATTACTATGTTCTGTATTGGCATCAATTACCATATAGATACATGTACAATTTATTAAGTAAATATTTGAGTGAATATGGTAGAAGTCCATGTGAGCAAATAATCCAAGATAACCAAAGTTTTACTTTGTTGCATTTTCATTATTTTACAGCTAGTTTACTGAATCAGGACAAAAAATGCAACTTTTATTTCCAAAATAATATATTTGGTTTAACATTACCTTACTAATAAATCTAAAAGAAGTCTTCAGGGTAAACAGAACTGCAATACCAAGTGAACAATTATAATAGTATACTTGCACACCCAAAAGTGTTTCATAGTGACAACTCCTATTGCTGTGTTATTTTTCAGATCTTCAGAAACGGACTAAATGCCCTTCTGAAACTTTAAAAGAGGATCACATCAGCAAATAAGTGGGTCAAATAGTTTCATGATGTAGAGTTAAAATAAGTTTAATAAAATTCATCAATACTGATGCATGTTACACAATCAGGCCGTCAGATTAGTAGATTTTATAACTGCCTTCTAAATCAGTGGGATTTCTTATCAGCATTAATATTACCTGTTTAATGGGGACTGAATACAAAACGAGTGGGTTTTTCGTGCATAATTGTCTTCTTATTATAATAAAAGAGCAAGTTTTTAACATGAATCTGATTTTGATGGCAATATTGCCATGGTAAATAATTAATACAAGCCAGAGAATTGTTTGGTTCATTGCAAAGAGAGTTTTGATAAGCTCCCTGAGCTTCTGTCAGAAGTCTACCACCTGGTTTCCACTGATGATATTCAATGTGATTATTAAGTTTACCTCTAACACGTTTTCAATAGTTTTCTGGTCTAGCAATAGCATCTACATATATGTCAGATGATATCATTTCTTAACTAAATTCCACTTTGCATGAACACACGATGCAAACTCAAGAGCTCTGGTACTCCTCTGCACCAATTTAAACACTAATTTCTAAGCACTGTTTAATTTGCTGCAATAATTAGCAAGCAGTTTTTAGCATTGGTGGAATGGCCACACTGTACCAAAAAAAACCTGCAGGAAATCAGCAGCATGGTTCATGGCCAAAACAGTGCTGAGTCAAATCCTACCACAGGATCAACCAAGACTGGCTACCATTGTGACTCCTTGGGCAAGGTACTGTACTCCAACAACCTCATCACTAAATAACCTACTTGTGTTCGTGTCATGTAAAACACCAAATCAAAACCAATCTTCTGTACAAAATTTGCATGCCCATTATTCCAAATTCTGTCAAGTGGCAACTGATATGAGTTAGATTTTTGTTGTTGTTGTTGGGCTTAACACCATTTTTTCTGCACACTATAGGCTATTCATGGCAGCCAGTATTAATGGTGGAGGAAGAAACCGGGAAAACACCGGAAAGAGCCACCGACCCATGAGAAACTACTGGCAAGCTTTCTCACATATCCACATTTGCCGAATCCTAGACTCGAACCCACGCAGAGGTGAGATGGCAGTGATCCATAATGGACAGCACTTTAGACCACTCGGGGCCCGTTAGATTTTAATAGGCTTTTTAAATATTTGGTAACAGCAGTATTATTTGATGGTGTATCAACAGCATCGGTACAAAATGCTATATAAATTCTGTTGAGCAGTGTTTGTGAAAAAGCCATTTAATGGTTTTTCCATTTTAGTAATAGTGACAAGCAGCTCACTTTGCCTTGGTTAGGTGAGCTAAATGGAAATAACATCAATTTAAAGTATAAGCTTGTTATTGTCTTAACTGTGTTATCATTTCAATATATGACAAGTTCTTAATTGACAGTGTACATTACATGACTGTGGACACCAAAGCAACAAATAAGAAATGTTACTCTTGACTAAAATGCATGTACTTAACTTTCCCACTTTTTGCCTTTGACTATTGTCACAGGAAAATCTGCTACCATCTGTTTTCACACACAGCTTGCCAGTAAAAAGTTCCTCTCCTTTTTCATGTCATCAAGAACACAATGAATCGAGCTTTAACACATCAATTAAATACCTTTGTACTGGTAAACAACTTTGTTTTAAAAAATAAACCCCATTTGGCTTATTCAAGCAGTATCATATTGAGTCACCTTTCAAGAAATTTTACATGCGCTTGCAAGATTGGTTAAGCAAGGTTTATGCACATTCTCCATATTTAACAGAACAAGGAAATCTGATTACAGGCTGCTAACATAGATGAAAAAAGAACATAGCAGATTGGTGTTTGTAACTTGTGATAATGCTTTCGGGCTAATCTGTAAAAGTATTTTGATGTATTACAAGAGACAAAAAGTAGGCAGTTTTGAATTAAATCAAGGATTTTTCTACCTGGACATCTGTGTGCCAAAGTTGTGCTTCAACTCTATTTCAAATTATGTGCTTTTCAAAGATTTCTGGCATTATCAACTACCTTTCATATTCAAAACCAATGTTCAAAGAATATCACAAGCTTTGTCTGACATCCAAGATTTTGTTGCATATACCTGTGTAAAAGTTACGCATTTTGGCGAGCGACTCTGCTTCCTGGTACTGGATGCTAATGATGGCTTCAAAGGGGAGGTGGATGGCAAAGGAAATACAGGGCTCCTTAAAAAGGCTTCAGGACTACTGTTGGCCTGCAAATGCACGTAAATATTTCACAACAATGTCACATGAATAAAATATTTTTAATTAAGTGTCCCTAAGACTGATCACCAAACATAAATCAGAATCCAGATGTGATTTATTATAGCAATAAGCCTAGTAATCTACCAAACATAAATCAGAATCCAGATGTGATTTATTATAACAATTTGCCAAGTAATCTAACAAAACACAAATCAGAATCCAGATGTGATTTATTAAAGAAATATGCAATCTACCAAACATAAATCATAATCCAGAAGTGATTTATTACAGCAATTTGCCAAGTAATCTACCAAACATAAATCATAATCCAGATGTGATTTATTACAGCAATTTGCCAAGTATTCTACCAAACATAAATCAGAATCCAGATGTGATTTATTACAGCAATTTGCCAAGTAATCTACCAAACATAAATCAGAATCCAGATGTGATTTATTTTAGCAATTTGCCAAGTAATCTACCAAACATAAATCAGAATCCAGATGTGATTTATTATAGCAAATTTGTCAAGTAATCTACAAAACATAAATCAGAATCCAGATGTGATTATAGCAATTTGCCAGGTAATCTACCAAACAAAAATCTGAATCCAGATGTGATTTATTATAGCAATTTGCCAAGTAATCTACCAAACATAAATCATAATCCAGATGTGATTTATTATAGCAATTTGCCAAGTAATCTACCAAACATAAACAGAATCCAGATGTGATTTATTATAGCAAATTTGTCAAGTAATCTACCAAACATAAATCAGAATCCAGATGTGATTATAGCAATTTGCCAGGTAATCTACCAAACACAAATCAGAATCCAGATGTGATTTATCATAGCAATTTGCCAGGTAATCTACCAAACATAAATCATAATCCAGATGTGATTTATTAAAGCAATATGCAAAGTAATCTACCAAACATAAATCAGAATTCAGATGTGATTTATTATAGCAATTTGCCAAGTAATCTATCCCACATAAATCAGAATCCAGATGTGATTTATTAAAGCAATATGCAAAGTAATCTACCAAACATAAATCATAATCCAGATGTGATTTATTACAGCAATTTGCCAAGTAATCTACCAAACATAAATCATAATCCAGATGTGATTTATTATAGCAATTTGCCAAGTAATCTATCCCACATAAATCAGAATCCAGATGTGATTTATTATAGCAATTTGCCAAGTAATCTACCAAACATAAACAGAATCCAGATGTGATTTATTAAAGCAATATGCAAAGTAATCTACCAAACATAAATCATAATCCATATGTGATTTATTACAGCAATTTGCCAAGTAATCTACCAAACATAAATCATAATCCAGATGTGATTTATTATAGCAATTTGCCAAGTAATCTACCAAACATAAATCAGAATCCAGATGTGATTTATTATAGCAATTTGCCAGGTAATCTACCAAACATAAATCAGAATCCAGATGTGATTTATTATAGTAATTTGCCAAGTAATCTACCAAACATAAATCATAATCCAGATGTGATTTATTACAGCAATTTGCCAAGTAATCTACCAAACATAAATCATAATCCAGATGTGATTTATTACAGCAATTTGCCAAGTAATCTACCAAACATAAATCAGAATCCAGATGTGATTTATTATAGCAAATTTGTCAATTAATCTACCAAACATAAATCAGAATCCAAATGTGATTATAGCAATTTGCCAGGTAATCTACCAAACAAAAATCAGAATCCAGATAAGATTTATTATAGCAATTTGCCAAGTAATCTACCACACATAAATCAGAATCCAGATGTGATTTATTATAGCAATTTGCCAAGTAATCTGAACTAAAGTTTACTATGCAAAATCCCAATGAAATGGCAATATTTTAAACAAAGACATACTTAAATAAGTAAATGGGATGATATAGTTGAATTGAAGAGAGAGATAGAAATAACTGGGCTGATAGACAGAAAAATATCCAGACCTGACAACACTAACAAGATTTTTCCAGTAAGACAGTCTATATTTTGCTGTAAATTAGACCAATTTTCTGTAAGGAATAATACACAATTGTATAATGTTCAAGCTGACTTGGATTTCAACAGTTTCGAAGTATGATCTGAGGATGAAGCAGCAAAGGGAAACATTATGTTCAACAAAAACGTTTCTAAAGTACACTTTGTCCTTAATTACCACCAGTACAGTTTCAGAAACTGGAGTTTCAAACCCAAAAAAGCTCAAATGACTCTTACCTGTAATCTGAATTGACATTATCTTTAGGTTCGTCTTGAATTTTATGTGTTGATGACTAACATGTCCCTTTGAGAGAGGTTTCATGTCTTTTTCATCTTCAACATGTTTTTATTCATTGAATGCCATTTGTAGGAAATGATAACGAAGTAACAGGTATCACATAAAAAATATAGGCAGTTTAAATCACCTAAGGTACACCTATAAAGGTAGACTGATACCAAGATTATCTCCACTGAATATAATATGAAATCGAAATGTTTATCAAACATTGACAAGCCAATATTTAGGTTTGATCTCAATGATAATATATTTATAATTTTTACTATTATTCCTCAAGTTCATAATTTAAGACTCATTCTAGTAAGATATGTGATCAATTGTAAAACATGGAAGGTCTAGTGATATATACAAACAGAAAGATGCTTACATCTGCAGACAGAGGTGGAGTTGTATCTTCCTCCATTCCATAGGCCTGTGTAGCTGCTGAAAATTAAAATATGGACATCACATGCCTATCTGGGACAGCATTAAGCTGCATGTCAATATATCTGATCCTCTTTCACTCCATTCTGATGCTTTATTCTGCTCACATATTCCTAAAAATCCATCCACATTTTTGAATCAGGCATACATTTATATGCCTATAGGCTGACCATTTTAATTCCCCTGAATTTGATCTTTTTCTGGGTATTCACAAATTTACTCCCATAACATGGGGAATTTGTCCCACAACATGGGGAATTTGTCCCATAACATGGGGAAATTGTCTGGCAGCTCGAGTCAAGATCATCGGATAACACTGGTTGTTGCTGAGGAGCCTTGAATTTTGTCAATTATGAATGCAAGCTTTGAGAAAATAGACTAAATGTTCAAACAGGAAATTCAGAGAAGCCTGTAGCAGCTTTAAGCAGGTCGTTTGTAGGTGTTGATAATGTCATTAAAAATGATCTATAACATACACACAGGGAATCTATTTTCAAATTCACTATACAATGAATATAAATTCTATAAAACCAAACAACTATGAAAAATGATATACCAGTGTGTGTGTGTGTGTGTGTAGGCAACAACTTTTTAAAAAAACAAGGTAGGCAGTTACTCATGTCTGACAAAACCATTTTATGCAACAACTTAAAAAGGAATAGCAGCCAAAAATATAATAACAGAAAACGATCATTTTGTACATAAGCCATTAAACATTTTTTTTTTTTAAAATACACTTCAAAATGTCATAGTGATGATTCAGTATTGAAATAGGTGTAAGGAGTTGGGTGATACAAAATTTTGGTAAAATCAATTAGACTAGGCAATTACTGTAATGAGGGTCAGGATGTGGACTGCCCTGTTGGAATTTATCAAACAAAATTGTGCCAGACAGTAAAGTCAATATACAGGTTTTATTATAATTTCTTAATGCTTAGTAGCATTTAATCCTACAAACACAGCACAGATATAATACAATTAAAGAAAATAGGTAATAACTTTAATATTCCTACCAATCATGATTGGAGATTTCTAAATGGGAAGAATTAAATAAATGATTGATGCTGAAAGATATGTTGTTACATTGCTTGGGGTTTAATGCCATTTTTCAGCACATGATAAGATATACACTACAGTCAGTATAACTGGTGGAGAAGAACCTGGGAAAACAATTCTCAGAACCACTAGCCCATGGGAAGCAAGCTTTCTCACATACCCACTTTGCCTATGCCTGAGACGCAAAACCATGCAGACAGAGGTATGGTGGCATTGATCAGTAAAGACAAGTGCTTCAGACCACCAAGCCACCTAGGGCTCCAGGAATAATATCAACTAGCCTGCTGGAGAAATATAGGATGATGGATATGAGACAGTTATGAGCAATATAACTCTTAAACAACGGAAAAATTATCTGATGGATTTATTTTTCTTCCAATCAACCACAAATCAGTTTACTAGCTAAAATGTCAGTCATTTTCAGATGTTACAATATTACAATATTGTGGGAAGAAAAATTATTCAAAGATCAATAACGCAAACATCTTTGTCCACTTCCAGTTTTGGCTGATTAGTCTTACTAAGTCCTTGTTTATGTTAGAGCAATCCTTGATTTAAAAATGAAGATTGTAGATTACATATACACACAAATAATTGAAATAAAGACAATTTAACATTGAGAATTCTCCCAAAATCACTGATGATGATGCTTCCAATTAAATGTCATGCCAACCTTAGACATCTAAAAGTGGCTATACTTCATTGAAATGAATTTTTTTTCTGTAATTTTAATATAGCAGATTGAAAGTCCAAATGAATGTCAGTACATTAATAAAATTTTAATAAGATTCTTGTTCTATTATTTATTTACTTTGCATTTCATTGGGTTTTTTCAGTTCCACTTGATTCTGATATTTTCATTGCTGAATTTTCATTCTTATTGAATCTAATTTGTGCAGCAATTCAAGAGAAGTAATCCTCTTCTAAGACCATCTACTCTTTTACATTTTACACAACACTCAGTCAAAACTGTATAGCTATAAGATATATTGAGCACATTGACTCTATAAGGACACCTGTCCAAAAGAGATAATGTTCTCAAGTCGCTTCACTTTTCTTTATATACTGGTTTCACTATACACATTGCATTAACATTATGTACACTTACAAACTGCATTTGAATGTAAATTAAGGGTAATTTTTACATTATGCACACTGACAAACTGTGTTTATAGCGTGAATTAACAGTAGTTGTTACCTTTTAGTAAAAATGAATTCATTTCATCATGTGCTACTAAAATGTGCATGGGCAAAAAAAAGGAATCAAATCTGGGTGCTACAAGACAAAACTGAAGAGGCGATACCTACCAAGTGCATCTTGCTTGAGAGCTGGCAAGTTCAGCAGATCACTAACAAGGTTTGATTCTCTATCCTCATCCTGCTTATTACCTTAAGAAGAAAAAATGCTTTAATATGCATGTTGGTCCATTTGAGAACAATGGATACAAGTACACAGACAGGGACATAACTGATCTTGTTTTAGCTGGAATTGCATTTACATAATAAAAAACATTGGCTTGTTAAACCTATTTTACTCCTATATTAAACTACAAAATTAACTAAGCAGTCTACTTTGTGATACTAAACCACTACAAGCTAGAATATGGGCTTAAGTGAAACAGCTTTCAGTGGAAGTCTCATGCATTGGCTTATTAATGAAGGGAATTGCACTACAGTGGCAATTTTTTTTTAAACATAAGTTAAAAATGTGTTATTTTGTGGGACATTTTAAATTCTAAACAATACTATTGCCAATAACATTACCTGAAGACTGGCATGCAGATCTTTGTTTTATTTTAAAAAAAGAAACACATTCTCTGTATTTTCACACAACTCTAACAAATTAACTTTTTCAAACTTCCTGGATATATATATATATATATATATATATATATATATATATATATATATATATATATATATATATATATATATATATATATTTAAATAACACACAATACACTGGTTCAATAGACACTTTATTGTACATATAACATCATTCTTTTGTCATAATGGGGGCAAATCCTGTCACAGCACACTGCCCCAGCCCAGCTCTGAATTGTTCTAAAGGATACCTCAGGACAAGATACCTGTTGGAGTTTGTAGGGTTGTGAAGTGTCTGATACCTGTATATTGAGCGGCATAGGGCTGACATGAGGTATATAGGGACAAGTCCGATCCTGAGGATGCTATGATAACAAACATCAGCCGATACTCCATACATGCACCATAGGAAGCTGGTATGAAGTATATGGGCATAACAGTCGTTTACATTTAAGCACTGACACAAATTGGGGTTCAAAAGCAAAGTTTTAAATGAATGAAAACTTGGCAATGGAACCAAAACTGGAACAGTATACCATGCAAGAAATGCCCCAAATAAATGACATGGTGGAAGGTGGGGAGGCAAGTGGCTCTTTCCACCGATAAATTGCTCAAGTTAACTGTGGCGTTGATAATTCGCACTGGAAGGTGCACCCTTCACACGCATCCCCAGCTGCTGTATGAATGTCTTGGACAACTTAATGCGTGATCACATGCTCCAGACTCAGTCATCTGATTGGTTCAACATAACGACATACCTCAATTTTTACTAGCTTATTGACATAATACTGACTACAACAACATTGCTTCTGGTAGTGAAACCCTCGTAGACAAAGAGTGGTCCAAAAAGGGGCTAGAGAAGGATGCACTGTGTATCATTCCAACTATATTTAATCACTTAAATTACAATATATATATAAATACACACAAACATACAACAAACATAAAAATTCAAATTGATAATTTTAATTTTTGTTTGTTAATATGCATGGGAACTACTATATGCATGAGGTTAAATTACTGCAGTATTTACTTTGACTTGATTTCTATTAGAATAAAAATACATACTTATTGAATGACCCGTTTTTTATTGTATAATTGTATAATTTCTAACACTGTATATGTGTGTGTCCCCATTCTGATGGTAAAGATTATCATACAGTGTTTCTTGGAAATTAACCACAAATCAATTAGAAATGACGTGTATATCAACTGCATAGTAAAATAGATCTTTATTGCTCACAATTTGTTAAACTAAAATTGTCCCCATTTTAATGGTAAAAAAAATCATGTCCCTATTTTTTTAGGTCTTACAAGAATGTGTGTGTGTGTGTGTGTGTATGTGTGTGTACATGTGCAACTCACCAATGAGGTGCATAAATTAAACAAATATCCAAATCACATGACATACACTACGTTCTATTTTACTAGACATTATGTTCCACAACCTTGTGTACCTCTCAGTGGAGTTTCAGCTACTTTCTCTTGTGATCTTGAGATACGTTTACTTGAAGTTGCTTCCCTTTTTTTTCTCTTTACATCTTGTTTCTGAATCAATTCTTGTAAAGATGGCAATGAATCATCTTCATCCCTATCCTCTGTATAAGCCTGTGTGGCTTCCTCTATCTCTGGGCCATTTTCTACTTTGGTCACATTCATTGTTGTCTCTGCAGTTTTAAAAACAAAAAAAACAATAATCAAGAGCAACCACTGACAAATTACTTGCTATACACCCATCAATATGTAGTTTTCTTCAACCAGGCTCATGCATACTTGTGATATCTTCCACTTGAATCCAAAATTATTGTTCAGTGTTCTCTGTTACTGACAGATGGAGCTTTAGTAGAATGGTGTCAGATAGACATTGCAAAGATGTCTCAACATATCTAAATATATTTCTGTATGTATTTTCTTTATTCATTCAAGCTGTACTTAAGAAAGTAAGAGAATATAACTGAACATCACCTTTAAAAAAAAATCAGACTATGAAGGCATACCTCAATCAACATTGCAAAGATGTCTCAACATATCTAAATATATTTCTGTATGTATTTTCTGTATTCATTCAAGCCGTAATTAAAAAAGTAAAAGAATATAACTGAACATCACCTTTAAAAAAAAATCAGACTATGAAGGCATTCCTCAATCAACCTGTGCAACTATATTGCATAAAATAGGAGTTGAGTTTAATGATGTAACATATCAAATTAGTCAATATTGAATGTCCCATTTTTGATTCACTTCTCAAATTTTTAGAAGCCTTCTTTTTACACCACGTGTATATACTGTACTTAATAGACCCCTACTGGCATGTCAGCTCAATAATGACTATAGGGTGTTAAAAATAGGTCAAGTTGTAAAAATGTAACAACCTTATAAGAGACCTTCCTTCTACAGTGATCTCACAGAGCAACACAAAAGCCTGGATGCACAAAACTAGTCAATACATGCATATTTGAAATTCTAAGAGACTGCTGGCCATCATGTAATCTCCACTCACTTTGATCTGAAATATTTGTATTTTGATATGATTATTATACATAAATGTAATTGTATATTATATGCACTTGAATGATTCAAGTCTTTTCCATTTTCACACTATGCTTAATACATATGGGTAATCAATGACATACTATCAAGTAAAATTCTTCATTAACTCTTACCAATATTACTCTGCCTGCTGGCAGGTGCATCTCCAGCTGATTCAGCAGACACTTTGGACTTTCTGCTAGACCTTTTTGTAGGCTCTTTTTTCTTTTCAATCTTTTTAATTGCATCAGCATGGTCCTTCTCATCAGCATTAGCTTGTGTTGCTTCTTCACCAGAAAGTTCATCAACAGCCATATCATAGGCATGGGTTGGTTCAAAAGCAGGGGAATTCAGTGTAGCAACTGAAACAAATGCCTGTGTGGGTTTTTCTAACTCTTTAGCTTCCAGGATGAATGTTTGTGTGGTTTCAAACTCCTCCATTTTCTTTCTCACATCACTGGAACAGTTTTCTTTCGTCTGTTCTCTAGGATTATCAATTTTCTTCAAGTTACTGTACGGAACTTCCATTTTCTCTTCTTCCTCTTTTCCATATGCCTGTGTGGCCTCCTCAGCTAAAGTCATTCCCTTGCTCTTTCTACTTGCAGCAACTGTGCTCTTTCTACCAGATTTCCTAGTAGTAGTTTTTGCTTTAGAAAGCACATCATTTACTTTTACATTTACCTGTGTAACAGTCTCCTCATGAGAGCTTTCTTTTTCTCGTTTTCCTCTTTTACTTCTTGTGCTTCTTTCTCCTTCTGAATCCCCTGTCACAACATCATCAACTTCTCGGCTCTTTCTACTTGCAGCAACTGTGCTCTTTCTACTAGATTTCCTAGTAGTAGTTTTTGCTTTAGAAAGCACATTTACTTTTACATTTACCTGTGTAACAGTCTCCTCATGAGAGCTTTCTTTTTCTCGTTTTCCTCTTTTACTTCTTGTGCTTCTTTCTCCTTCTGAATCCCCTGTCACAACATCATCAACTTCTCGATCTTTTTTCTGTCTTACTCTTTCTGCAGTTCTTGCAGGTTTTTCATCAGGAACTTCTAATATAAATGTTTCCTCTGCAGTGAAGACTTGGGTAGCATCATTTTCAGATGAAAGAATAGTTCCTTTCTGGGTAATGTTGTCCTCGACCTCATTAATAGCAACTGTAGCTTCCTCAGAAACAGCTACTGTGGCATCTGGGATTGGCAGGGTAATATTATTTTCTAAAAACACCTGTGTGGCTTCATTAGGTTTATGTTTTGGGGTTCTGGCATTCCTAAGATTTCTGCTATGACTCTCATCCACAACACACAGTGCAGCATCTGTTACAGCAAGAGTTAGTACAACATCTGTACATACTTGAGTTGTGTCCTCTTCGGGTTCAGCCTTCTGTTTTCCAGTCTTTGCTGGCAGATCATCAAAAACCTGTGTAGCATCATCATGTGTAATACCCTCAATGAAAACTTGTGTGGTTTTATCTTCTGCAAAAACCTGAGTGGCTTCTTCCCTCTCTTCAACTTTCACTTTCTTTGCAGCATCAAGAGATTGAGTGTCTGCTTCATCTTCTATAATCACTCGTGTTGCACTATAATTGTCACTTTTTCCAGCAGTGGACTCTTTTTCACTCTCCTCTTCATTCTCAGGAATGGAAAGTACATTATCACAAGCCAGTGTAGGAGACATAAACAAATTTTTCACAATTTCATCCTCCTCCTCTTCCTCTATTATTAATTCCTCCTCCTCATCATCATCATGTTTCTTTTCAACTAGTCTTTCTTTCCCATCTTTCTTTAACTGCTATAAAAAGACAAAAACATGTACTGGAAACTTGAAAATATTCTTATTAAGTCCATGAAAGTTTGAAAGCATTCTAATCATACCAATGTTATTTTTTCTAGGCTATATGCCTATTGCTGTTTCAGTACAGTTTACATGAGGCCCAGGTTAGGTACCTTAATGTGGAGAAGTCACCATAAATACCAATCCCGAGATATGTACAGATATGTGGCAATAGAGAGTAATCTGAGCATAAAAAGTGTAAATTATATCTGAGCATAAAAAGTAATTTATATCTGAGCATAAAATGTAATTTATATCTGAGCATAAAATGTAATTTATATCTGAGCATAAAAAGTGTAATTTATATTTGCACATAAAAAAGTATAATTTATATCTGAGCAAAAAAGTATAATTTATATATTATTAGTAGTAATATTAGCACCCATATTTAAATGAAAATAAAAAGCAAAAAATAGATGAAATTCATGTGAATTAGTTTCAAAATACAAAGACAAAACATATGGAAATATTTTTCTTATTCAACATTCTTTTTAAGTAACCTAAATGTCTAACATTTGCTGACTGAGTGTGAAGTCCACAAATTCTGCAATGGGCCTGAAGTACTGTACATCACCATTTTCATATTCTTCTTTATAAATTTGTAAAGCAGTGTTGAATTTTTGTTCTATAGCTGACCAGATATTTTTTTCAAGTATAAAAAGACCCATCTGTTCTAAGAAGTTTCATCCACTAGTCAAACTGCAAAAGCCCATTTGGCTAAACCCATTCTATCCTGACTACGCCTCTGGTCATAGACTACCATTTTATCCGGAATACACCTTCAGTCGTAGTTTCACTAGGTGTTTATGTAGCGTCTAGAAACACATGTTATACATCACAAATACTTGTGTACTTCTTCACCAACAACAGGAAATGGTTAAAGCACGCATGTATAGAAAAATTTGAAGAAAAAAAAAACGTGGTTAAAAACATAGCAGCTGATTTGAAAATTGATCGATAAAATGATGGACAAAAACTCAGATATCAACATGGATATTGATAGCGAAGGTAGTGACATTGAAGTTGAAGATTTCCATGATTATGAAGATAATATTGACTTAATTGATGGTTTAGATGTAAATGAAGTAATTGAAAAAGATGGTGCATAACTGCATCCACTTTTCAACAGCGATTCCGACAATTACGCTAACTTTGAAGGCTTTAAATACGATTATGTCCGGGGTAATTTTTCTCCTCAGTTGCATCCAGGATTTAAATTAATTGAAGGGCAAATGTTCAACACCCAGAAGAATACTGACCTAGTGATGATGTGGACTTCAAAATTTTGACAAAACTTTTAATGATTCAGTTTAATGATTTCCAGGATTAATTTGTGGACAAGTTTTTTTTCTGAGAAACTGCAGGATGAAGTACATGTTTTAGATTGTGAACTAAACAAATTGTTCCTAGTATTTAGTTGTGCAGTTTTGGTAAAATTATTATAACGTTTAAACTAACAGTACTATAAACTTCAAATTTGGACCAAAATATTAGAAATAGACTTATCTTTATTTTATTCAGATACTATTTGGAGCATTTCATTCATCTTCACGGAGAAAAGATTCACTGAAGTTCATGGTAATTTTTATTTTTTTAAAATCCCTATTTCAAAAGACAGTTGTGAGCTTGCACAGCAATAAATTTTAACAAAACATATATCACTGTGTTGCCAATTTTATTACCTTTTCAGAGATACATAGTTTTAAATACTTCAATAAATAAATAACAATGTTACAACATTTTTTGTAAACATGGTGAAGGTCATCACAATTTCTTCTGCTGCTGCTGTGTGATGCTCCATTTTACCACAGTGTATTTAGAATTGCTTCTCAGGATAGAATGGGTTAATCTCTGGCACCATTTTTGTTAAAAGTACAGACTGGTCTGATAATCCAATCTGACTCTAAATATATCTGTGAGGCAAAGTATGAAACTGAAGAAACCCATTTGTTGTCTTGGAAATGGTTCATATATAGTTGCTATAAACATAAAATTAGGGAAGTACATGTAGATATATCATAGACAAATGAGCTCTTATGCTATTCTTACACAGCAGTCTTTCTCTGTAGATGATGATATAAATGACAACAGTCTTTAATTGCTCTATTTTTCATATTTTTTAATGTATTGGAAAAGCATAATCCTTGTAATGGTGAGCATAAGACGTAATTTGGTGATAAAAAAAGCAATGAAAATGCCAAAAGCATAATAGTTGCAATGTAAGAGTCATCAATGGATGCAATTTAGAATGTTTTATCTTTTTCAAATAAAACCTTCAAGTAATCAGACTACTCTGGCACACATTCTAAAAAACAAGTGCCTTCCCTGGATGTGTGGAAATAGAACCCTTAATGTATAATAGAACATGTCTTTTCTTGACATTAATGAAACCATAGTTTCTGGAATTATTTCAGTAGACAATTAAAGTTTTTTGCCCCATAGATTAATAGTTTTATGCATATAAAACAATGAAAGTGTTGCTGTAAAAACGTTTGCTTTTCAAGAAAGATCTATTTTCACACATAATGATTTCTACTTCTGTTCAATATAATGAATGGAAATCATGTGTCTTCTGATATTAAATCAAGAAAAGTAAGAATGTAAGAATGTAAGAATGTAAGAATTTACTAAAGATAGCACTTATTAAAATCTGTATACATCAGAACGGTATATACATATTTTTAACTAAACAAGAAAAATGTTATGATAAATGAAACAAGGAGTCCTAAATGGGACTAGCACTCTACTGGTCAAAAGGGACTTCCAGGAATTCAAGATAAGATCATTTCTTGCTTCTAACTGCTGACCGTTGTACGGTATGTCAAATTTTAAACCATGAAGCTTCAAAGCAGCCACCATGACAGCTATAATGGATGTAGATTTGCACCATTTTCATTTTGAGTACAGCAGACATGACTAGACATCTTTTGGTGAAAAACCATGTTAATATAACCATCCATTAGGGAGGAGTAGCGATAGAAGATTTTCAGGATGCTGCTGGAATAGCCATGCTTGATGTTACATCAGCACCAATTTCCATTAGGACCAAGTAAACATCAAAAGAGGTCTCATGATGATATAACCATCCATTGAGCAATAACAAGATTTTCAGGATGATTTGTTTTGGAAATGCTGGCACATTTTCATTTAGGACTAATCAGACACCTAAGAAATATTTCAGTGAAAACCCCATGTTGATATAATCATCCATTCCGAATGAGTAGCAGTGACACAATTTTCAAAATGGCCACAACATTTGCCAAACTTAATATCTGAGTATCATTTAAGACCAACCTGACTTTGGGATGAATACTTGTGTAAAGTTTCATGGATATCCTCAAAGTAGTCTAGAAATAATGATAACGTTCAGACAGAAAATGGATGTTGGACACTGGACAAGGGATCACATACAATGGACAACTGGCCATTCCATTAGCTCCTCCAGTCCATGAATAGTACAGCTTAAAATACCTTTGAGGTTGAAGATTCTCCAAAAGAGCTGTATGCTTGTGTTGGTCCTAAATCCACTGCTGCATCAATATTTGCCACCGTTTCACACAGTACCTCAGATGAATCACTCTCCTTAAGAGGAAAAACAAATGTACATTAAAAATATCCCTTTGAGTAGGAAGAAAATCAGATATATTCTGAAAATAGATTTTCTAGATGGCTGCAATGAAAACCACACCACTGCTTGGACAGCCACCCATCACACAAATCTGATAACACATAACCTAAGCAAACTCTTACTAAACTGTCTCAACTGTCATGGAAAAAAAAGTTGAAAGCTGTTTTGGATACAGTTACACATGCCAAATCATTGCTTGTGGAGTCAACAAAAGCTCTTCTAATAGTGCATGTACTATGAATCATTTGTGAAAACTTGAACAGTATATCATAAGAAGTTGTGTTGAAACCGAAAGTCAATATTGGGCAGAAGATCAACTACAGTCAAACCTACTTATATCGACCTCAGTTATTTGGTTATTTCGTTATTTCGACAACCCACATATGTCAATCATTCTGTTCAGGTCCCGAAAAAATCCTTTATTATGATATTTTTTGCCCACTTATCTCACCTGTGTTAAGTGGATAACCGGTTATGTCAGGCATAAGTTTAGGTCTGAAGTGACATGTGGATCCGCACGATTCCATGATTCCACGAAATGCAACCTTTTAAAGTCAATTTCACTGAAATTATACAAGAAATGGTCACCAAAAGGGATCAATTTTCATGCACAATTTTGGCGGTAGTCACTTGTTTATTTAGCATTCTATTTTTGGTTCATAACAGTAGCTTAATCAAATAGTTTATTAATGAATATATCATGTTCACTACATAAAATATTCAAGGGTTTACAAAGACAAGAGTGTGCACAAATAAATTTCTCATGATGGTATAAAAGAAATAAATAATAACAACACCAGGTTAGTTTCTTTCATTTTATTATCAATTAAGCATTTTCTGTATTTTATTGTAACATGCAATGGGAGGGGATTCCAGTTAAACACAAGAGCAAGAGACAGGAGTAATGGTCAAGGACATCTTAAAAATTAATCTGATCTTATCTTCAGGAGCTGATGTTAGATCAATACCAATTATATTTAAGACCAACTAGGCATCATAAAATACTGGAAACATTATGTTGATATGACCATCCATGTATGAAGAATAGTGACAAAAATTTTCAATATTGGACATAAGATTTGTACCATTTTCACTTAAGACCACCTTTACATGAAAACCACATGCTAAAATGATTTTCTATTCAGGGGAGTTACAGCAACAATATTTTCAAAATGTGTATTTGTATCAGAAAGATTTTAGAGCTGTTGCAGTAAAACATACCTGGAACTCACGAAAGGCACTTTTAATGTGGGGTACTCACCCATAGATTCAATTTAAAATTTTGTTATCAACAAAATATAAACTGTGAAATCAAAGTACCCTGGCATATATTTAAAAACAAACTGCCTCCCCTATGTTCCATATATATGTTTAAATGGAACAACCATTAACATATTTTTAAAAAAATCATAAACTGTATTATTTACTGATTATATGCCACCATATTTTAATTGAGCAAACTGAATTTTTACAGGCCTTTTATTTTATGTGTGTGTGTTTACAAAATTATTGCTAAAACAAACAATTTTTTTTAATGCAACAGATTTATGGACTAGTATACTACTCATCCAAAACTGTTTAAATTTGCATTTTCAATGTTGCCAAATGTGCTACATGCAAAACAGTCACAATATGGAGGGACACATTCTTCATTTAGTCCCAAAGATGGATTAATGTTCCAATTTGCTATGATGGTATTCCCAATCTTTCTTCCAACGACAGTAAAACCACAAATGATTGAGAAGTAGCAGACATGAGGACTATGTATTTCTCGGTACATAAGTGAACTTAGCATCCTGCACATTATTATCCCTTTGTGAATACATTTTGCCCCTCTCACAACCTGTACAGTGACCTGTTCATCATCACTTTTAACTTTATTACCAAATCAATGGTTGTGATATATGAACAAACAGTGAAATGCGAACCACTTGAACTTTTTCTTGTTCAGTTTTGGGCCTAACAAATCTGATAAATAACTTTCTAAACAAACATGCCAAATCAAGTACTGGAGATTTCATATCACTAAAATTTATAATGATGGGGTACTTACAGTCTAACCTCTGTACAGACACTTTCAAAACAGTTTCTATACTCAAAAACATGGCAACAGCTTGAAAAACAATGATTTTATGACAACCAGACTCCTCAACAGTTTTCATTACTTAGTGGAGCAACTCCTGAAATTTCAAATTCCATGTCATAATAAACAAACCTACCAAGTTTGATCAGATTAGTGTGCCATTGGACAAGAATTTGAAACTAGGTTCTCCATTCTTGTTGCTAAGGAAGAACTCCAGTGTTACAGGACTAGCCATAAAAATTATTTGGAAAAGATTGTCCTGAGAGACATTCCAACCAAATTTGATCCAAACTGGCTTTATAGCAGTTTTTTTGACAAGAAGTCAAAATAAGATTGTTGAGGCCTATACATACAATGAACTCACTTATGCATACTAACATGCATGCCAAATTTCATTTCTCTACCCAAAGTGCTTTTTATGCAGACAAACCTATTGGAACTGACAAAAGTACCAAGTCAAAGATGCCCCACCTGCAATCAAAGGTGACATAAGACAAAACTATGAAACAATACCATATCAAAATACACCCACTGCAAGCAAAGGGGGCATTAATATACTATAGTCTTTAAACTGATGTGTGAATTGTCAATTCATGTCATCTGTGTCACTGACAGAATGTGAAAGCCTGCATGCAACTTGGCAGGTAAACTCACTTCATCTGTGTCACTAATAGGGGGTGACCGGAAACCACTCCGGACATTCGCCCCCTGCCGGATAGTGAAGTATCCGGCAACATCCAGATTTGCCGGTTTTCTATAGTAAAAAAAATCCAGATCCGGATTTCTGCTTAGTGAGTCTGGGGCATTATTTTTTAATCGATAGGTGGCATGGTGGAAATATTTTTTCGACAGATAGCGATTGAGAGATGTCAAAGTTAACTAGCGAAATACGCATACAAAGTCGAATGCCTGAGCTAAACATCGGTACCAAATTTATTACGCTACATGAAACGTTGCTTGAAATATCAGCATTAATTCTTAAATAGGTTGTGCCGGAAAGGACCGAAGTGTCCTCCCTTGTATTTATTATATAGTACATGTACGACAGTAAATTGTAAGCAATGATACAAGCCTGTAGACTAACTGAGGCTTGCAAGCAGTGATGGTTGCACGTAAGCAGTGACATCCGGATCCGGCAAATATTGCCCCAACTATCCGGACCCGGTGGCAAAATACACATTTGGTCACCCCCTAGTCACCAACAGCTGTTTAATGTCTGAATGCAATAAAGCATGTAACCTTACCTCATCTTCATCAATGACAGATGTGTAAGTCTGAGAGAAACTTAGCATATAAACTCACTTCACCTTTATCACAGATGGCAGTGTAAATACTGCAGTTTAGCACATAAACTCACCTCACATGTATAACTGACAGATGTTTAAGCCAAAGTGCAATTCTGCATGTAAACTCATGCCACCTGTATCACTGAGATGTGTAAGCCAGACTGCAATTTAGCATGTCAACTCCCTTCAATTGTATAACTGACAGATGTGTAAGCCTGAGTGCAATTTATCATGTAAACTCACTTCAAATGTATCACTGATGACTATATAAGACTTAAAGCAATTATTGCATGTGAACTTTCCTCATCTGTATCTCTGACAGCTATTTCAGCTCAAGTTTCGTATGTGAACTCACATCATCTGTATTACTTTGTAAGCCTTGGTGTTATTTAGCATGTAAACTCATCTAACTTGTAGTGTAAACCTGAGAGCAATTCAGCATTTAAACTCACTTCATCTGCATTACTGACAGTTGTGCAAGCCAAAATGTAATTAATCATGTAAACTCACTTCAAATGTATCACTGATGACTATATAAGACTTAAAGCAATTATTGCATGTGAACTTTCCTCATCTGTATCTCTGACAGCTATTTCAGCTCAAGTTTCGTATGTGAACTCACATCATCTGTATTACTTTGTAAGCCTTGGTGTTATTTAGCATGTAAACTCATCTAACTTGTAGTGTAAACCTGAGAGCAATTCAGCATTTAAACTCACTTCATCTGCATTACTGACAGTTGTGCAAGCCAAAATGTAATTAATCATGTAAACTCACATCTCTCATCATGGATAGTTATTGTAAGTCCGAATGCAATTTCACATGTAAACTCATCTCATCTGTCACAAACAGCTGTGTAAACCAGAGTACAACTTAGCAGGTAAACTCAATCCATGTGTATCACAGATAACTGTGTAAACTGGGTACAATTTAGCAGGTAAACACACCTCATTTTGTATCAGACTTCTGTGTAAACTTGTGTACTATTTACTATGTAAACTCACCTCATCTGTATCACAGACAGCCGTGACAGCTTGTGTGCTATTTAACATATAAACTCACATCTGTTATCACATACAGCTGTAACACCTTGCGTACTATTTACCATGTAAACTAACCTCATCTCAGCTGTGTAAGCTTGTGTGCTATTTACCATGTAAACTCACCTCATCTGTATTACATGCAGCTGTGACAGCTTATGTACTATATAACATGTAAACTCACCTCATCTGTATCACATACAGCTGTAACAGCTTGTGTACTATTTAACATGTAAACTCACCTCATTTGTACAAACAGCTGTGTAAGCTTGTGTGCTATTTACCATGTAAACTCACCTCATCTGCATCACATACAGCTGTGACAGCTTATGTACTATTTAACATGTAAACTCACCTCATCTGTATCACATACAGCTGTAACAGCTTGTGTACTATTTAACATGTAAACTCACCTCATATGTATCACAGACAGCTGTGTAAGCTTGTGTGCTATTTACCATGTAAACTCACCTCATCTGTATCACTGACAGCTGTATAAGCCTGAGTGGCAGCATCTAGTAGGTTCAAGTCTCTTAAGCGCTTGGATTTAATGTTGCTGTTGATAAAAAATAACAGCCATGAATATTTTTGATCCCACATCTTGTACAACATGTCTAATCTGGGGCAAGTTTTTGCCTGTAACTTTACAGTTGGGGATGAAATGATGGAGCATAAGAAGAAGCCATTAATCTCAGCTGATTTCCTTGTCTGAGCAGCTGTCATTTATTTGAACACTTTGCTAGTTGGCCTAAATGAGTGTCACTGAAAAACTTTTTAAGTGCTGTCTCAGAAACTGTTACATATCCTATCAGATGTCCTTTCTTTTAAAAAATGTTCAAGGTAATAAAAAAAGAGTCCCTTTAAAGAGACTTACACTCACCTGGTCCCAAACAATCATGGAATAAAATAAAAGTCAGTTTCTTCTGTCCTGTAATTTTTTTTGAATGCTGAGTATTGAAATCGTCCATGATATTCTCAAGAAAGTGCAACAAAGCAAGTTTGGAAATATACATATTTTCTTACATTTTAGAATTAACACAAGTTAACGTGTTTGAGTAACAGCTCCACATGATATATGTGACTGCTGTAGAAAATTATGTTACGGCTTTTTATATTGAGTTGGATATCATGGATATAGGATCAATGAAACTGTCTATGTCAATGTCAATATATGCCCATAGTTTGGTTAAATCTATGAGTAATACCACATTCGGTATTGGGCTTCTATCTTAAAGGTCAGAGCAGATATGATGACTTAAAGTTTTATGTTTTCACTCCCTTATTCAAGAGCATTTTAGACAAAAGAAAAAAACTTGGTCAACATACATATTTCAACTAGATTTCAAAAAATGTGCTAAATTCAAGATCATGCTCTCAAGGTCCAGGTAACTGACATATATTACTTTTTTCCATTGCTTAATTTCTCAAATGCACCATAAGACAGTGCCATAAAACTTATTCATCACTTAAAGATATTAAAATAAAAATAATAATAACATGGTTCCCATGCTTTTCTAAAGATAAATTTCCAGGGTTTTTCCAGGATGAAATTAATTTTTTCAAGGTTCACATATGATCTTTACTGAATGGAATAAAAATACATTTTAGATTATAAAACATGCATTTTCCAAAACGTCTAAGTCAGAAAAGATGATCATGTACAAACCCACAAAATGTATCACACGAAACAAGTTTAATTATATTCCTATATGGCATGTAAAATCATTTCAATGTACAGAATAAAAATTCTAACTTTATTTTGCTGACCTGCATTATGTTCCTAAGTGAGAATAACATAATGAACAGAAATTAGTTTCCTTTCATATATATATATATATATATATATATATATATATATATATATATATATATATATGCATCTTATAGAAACTAAGCATTTGCTATTACAGATTGAAAATTTAAATGCAAATAATTAGAATCTTGTAACAAAAAGAGTTTAACCCTAAATTTATCTGTCACAGTCTAATCTGGTGTTTGATCTGTGGACAAACACAGCGAGCAAGACGCAGAACAGGGCATCTTAAATTACACCTGGGTGCTAATTCTTTAGTAGGACATCAAAAGAGCCATTTGTAATAAAATGGTAGGCAACTTATATTGACAGTTCTGCTGATTTACAACTTGGGAATGGTTAGTCCACCGCATCCAATCAGAATTAGGCTAGGGGGTGGGCATACCTCTAAGTTTCGAGGATATCAAACTGACTCCATCCCAGAATTATTTAGTAGACTCAGGCTGATTACTAGGTGATTGAACGATTAAGGCTACTCCGAGATACACACTCGTAAATTTGGCGTGAATCGCAGGGAAAAGATTGCGAGCAAAAAAAAAAGCTTTAAGAAGGAAGCTTTCCGGATGGGATAACTTCAGTTAGAAGGAGAGTCGCGAGAGTCTGAGAGAGAAGGCTGAAGTAAGACTGTTGGTACAGTCAGGGTCAACGGATTGGAGTCGATGGTTCGACGAGGAAGTCAACGGAAAGGGAAGTGGAGGTGGAGAGGAAATTCGAAGGAGCAAAGGAGGATTGCAGGAGAAATTTAGAGAAACAGATGAGTAGAACCAAGGACAGGGCAAAATTCTCACACTGATTCAGTTGATGAAATAGGCACAAAAGGGTCGAGCGATTGGGAAGCTCGCATGTTGCAGTTTTATTATTAATTAAATTGTTTTTATTTAATTCACCCCTTTGTACTTTTGTATTTAACTGTTTAATTTCACCCTTTAGTACTTTTGGATTTAACTGTTGGAATTGCTGACTGGGGGCTCAGAACCATATTCACCTACTTAACTTCTGAACCATAATCGAGCCTGGGTGGGTGCCATACCTAAATAAATATTGGAAACACCCCACCCCATTTTCATATAACCAAAACCATACACGGGTATAAAAATAATTAAACCCCATAACACTCAAGGGTATAACTATCCCCCCCCATAACATTATCTGTGCCAATAAAATCCCAAAAAAGATTTTTCAAACAACCTAATTTTTTAAGACAATCTGGTTAAAAATTTATCATTTAAAAAACCTTTTTTAAATGGGTTGATTTAAATCCAATTATAGCAAATAAAAGTCAAGATACTTTTTGTAAAAACCAGCAATTAGGCAAGCCTGAGTTATCAAGTAGAGAACACATGTAAACATGGTAGTCACATGATACAACAAAACTACAGACATGTTTTAGTTTTTGTATTTTTATTATAACTAGTTTACAACTTTCATTTAATAATTTTAAATTTATTTTTCTCTACAACATTGGAAAATGTGAGTTTAAGATTTGTGTACTTATGCAACTAGCAATGCAAATCATGGGTACCAGGTTCAATTCATCAACGCCATAGTTTTATCTCGTCTTAAAGACATAACAATTTTAATACTCACAATTTCTGAGAAAATAAGCTGTTGTTGTTGCGAGGCTTATCGCCATTTTTCAGCACAAGATAGGCTATACACAGAAGCCAGTATTATTAGTGGAAGAAAATACCGGGAAATTTGCGGAAAGAACCACCGACCCACGAGAAGCTACTAGTAGGCTTTCTCACATATTCACATGTGCCAAATCTTAGACTCAAATCCATGCAGACAGAGGTGAGATGGCTGTGATCCGTAATGGAGAGCGCTTAAAACCACTCGGCCACTCGGAGCCCCGAGAAAATAAGTAATTTTCATATTGATTTCATGCATATATCACTTGATCTAACAATGTTTAAAGTTTGCTAGACCATCTAGTAAGCGGCTATGGTTTGCCACCACCATGTTGGCCTCTTGTGATGCTAGAATGGTTTTCATACTTTCTATGTAAGGAAAGGTACAAATATCAAGCTGACTTTGAAAATAAAAGTCTACTTGATGAATCTAATCTGCTTAGCATTTGAATTGACTCCGCAGATATGTTTACTGCAAGCACCAAGATCTATACTGCACAATCCAAATATTCAGGTTAGAACACAAAAAATTAAACTCACGATGACCCAATTACGTGATTGTTTTGGGCGTCAAGTGGTGGTGGAAAATTCCTGGAGTTTTCCCAACTGTCATCAATATTTGCAAAATTAAAAGACTTTTTGCCGTTGGGGAAAAAAATTATCGTTTTACCTGACTTTTTCCCCGATTTCCTGGTAGCGTGGGAACCCTGTAATAACTTATTTATAGAAGCTAACTCAAGTAGTTCAATATTACTCTTCTTGAGGTCTACTGCACAATTGATATAATAATGTGAATAATGTGTACATTTTGAGATTTTTGTCAGGTGACTATTGGCTCTTCATATGTGCACACAACACAACACTGACCTGCCAAGAAGTTTTTGCAGTCTGATAGGTAGAGCAGGAGAGGACAGTGCAACAAATAGTGGTTAATGCAATCTGAATGAAAAAACATTGGCAACATAAGTACTGTGTTACACCATCTTGTTGGAACTGGACATGGACAACACTAGTTGCAAGGGCAACAGCAGACAAAGCATTGCATCTATTTTTGCACCCACCATCCACCCCATCAAAATTATAATCTTCAACCTACAATAAAGCAGTTCAGGTTTGTACACATTTTGTACAATTTATGTTTTGACCAATCACAGGATCTACAGGTACAGATTTAAAATCATATTAAACAATTCAAGTTAGGTTTCCTTTGTTCACTTCACTCAATCATAATCTGTAATTTGAGTTAGAGCTGACTGATAGAAGTGCAAATTTCAAAATCATGACTATTATTTATGTATAAGCATATGTTGATTTAAATAAGAATATATAGGATTTGCTATGTTTTTCTATTACTTTAGAAAGAGTGGACATTATATATTTGTGTGCAATCTTTAGGTTTCCCTGGTACTTTTCTTAAAATACCACTTTGTTGAGTATCATATTCGGAGTAATATAATGAAGGTCAAAGTTAAAGATTTATATTACTAATGTCTGTGACCTCACCACAGTAGACAAAACTTTTAATTGCACATCTTCATGTTGGATTCCAGGTTGTGTTTTTTTAAAATACCTAATATATTATGTTCAGTACACAAAAATTCAAAGTTACCCATTACTTGTCACTGATAGTTTTATATCAGTCTCTAACAGCTACAGAAATTTTTGGACGAAAAAGAGAAATTAAAAATGATTACCTTTGCTTTTAACCTTGAATATGGAATGCAGCATGCCCTATTGTAATGTTTAAGCATGTTAAGTTTCATGAATTTATCAAACATAGCATTAAAGTTATGGAGTAGAACAGAACATGTGCCAGATGGACAGATTTTTAAATAAATTGTGTTTTTCTGAGAATAATTACCAAACCATATTAACATTAGGGATATTAATAAACTACATCATGAATCCAGCCATACTAAAAGACCAAAATCATCTTGGTCTCTCTGATGTTGACAAAGGCAACAACTCTTGCCCATTACCTTCCCTTGCCACTGCCAGGTTTTGCTAAAAAAATTTTACCCGAGCAATATACTAATGTATATGCTCACAATGCACAGTGGCTTGGAGGGTTTTTAAGCAATGTGATTGGGAATATATTCTCAGAGAAACAGAATACTTAAAAATTTGCTTTCTCCTTCAAATATGTTCCACAATCACATTTACATCAGGATAAAAGGTAATCCAACCTCTACCTTGAGTATCCTTCTAGGGCATGATTGGTAGATTCTCTAAGTGGATGATACTATTTCTCTTAATTATATATATGCAACAAGCCTAAGGTCACTTGTTCTGTGACCCCTACTTATGGTTAAGAAGATAATTATTGAAATCTTGCAAAATTTCACTGGTAAATCAAGTGAAGCTGATAGGCTGTATTGTTTTAATTGGGTTTGCCGCTACTAGATGAACCCGATTCAAGGTTTGCCTCTGCGAATCTAAATCTCTGAGATAAAAAATGGAAAAGGTTGATTCTGCAGGCTAGCCAACAACTTTGAATATATCTCAGGTTGAAACGTTACATTCAAACATGAAGCTTGCAATGAGAGGTCATACATGGCAGCCAGTATCAACGGTGAAGAACCCAGGAAAACCCTGGAAAGAACCATCAACCCACAAGAAGCTTGTGGCAAGCTTTTACACATACCCACATTGACTGAACCCAAGACTCGAATCCACACGGACAGAAGTGAGATGGCAATGATCCATAACTGAGTGCTTTCACCACTCAGCCACCTGGGTTCCCATCCTGGATAGAGTGTTAGCCAAGATTTTGAGTCTGCAGGGACATGTCTGATTTGTATGTTGAAATGGAGATTGCCAGACCAATGTAGATATGGCCAAATCTGAACACACAGGTCAGCAGGTGATTTGTTGTCCCCCTGTATTAGTTAGGTCACCACCATCGAGATGTCAGACATAAATAGGACCATCTGCTTGAGAGTCAGTTCTCCAAAAAGTGAAAGCCACTGATGAAAATCTTCATTTCTAAAAGGTTGATGTGTAAGGGCCCTTCCCCTGAAGACAGTGAAGCCCAGTGACAGGTGGGCACCACAACCATATGTACTAGCATTGGTACATATTGTTATTTTCATTTGGGGCTTCTCCAGCTGGATACCCATGGAGAGTCAACCTGGGAGGCATCAGGAAATATTGTATTTCAGGCATAATCATGACTGTTTGATCAAGGGGACTTAAAAGGGGTGTCACTGTGCTAGCAATACCATTTGTAAGAGGCAACTAAATAGAGGGCTGAAACAGGATCAAGTCTGCTGCAATGAATAATCAATCTGAAATCCATGACCTGTTAGAAAAGGTTTTGAGTTCAACAATCCTGATTTTGTGAACATGAGGAAGCTGTACCAGATTCAAGTTGGTGATAAACCCAATACCCTGATGAGTAAAAGCTGGATTGGACAGAGGTCTGACTGTTCCCAGTTTATTAGAAAGCCTAGATGATCTAAACGTGAGATAAGATTGTTTTTGTCTTAAGTAGAATAGAGCTTACCATATGCTTCTGGAGGATGTTGTGCAGGTACCTTGCCATCATTGTAGATGAAGCAGAAAGCTGATCTGAACATGTGATGATGCAATCCATAACTTTGGTAGAAACCCAAGTGCTGATGGGGAGTCAAAAAGGTAGGACTTTAATGGGTCTCAACTTGCCATTCGCCTTCCAAATAAGAAACAGCCTGGAATAAAAGCCACAGTGATTGTGATTTGTGCACAATCTCCCATTGCCATTTTTTTTACGAGTGTCTATATCTACTGTTGAAAGATTTAATTATCCACAATCTGACAATACATCGATGAAGATGGGAGAGGAGGAAACGAGAGGGATGAATAAAATCTTAAGTCCCTCTAAAATGATCTGGATCACCCAATAGTTCTGAGGGATCAATGAGCCTGAAATTGCAGAAGGCAACTACAAACAGGTAGGCTGTCTGCAGCTGGTGAGGAGGGTAGGTCAGTAACTAGAGTTACAAGGCTTGAAAGTGGAGAAACTTGGTTTCTTGCCACCCCTGTATGTTTGCCTCCTAGCTTGGTTATTGTTGTCTCCTGGCATTGGGCTGGGATCTTGTAACTAGTCTGCTTATCATTGCTTCTCAGTGGCTGAAGCAGATTGTTTTGAAACACTGGTGTGGATTAAGTAGCAAGTATGAGGGGGAGTACATGAGCTGCCAGCCTCTGAACTTTAATTGTTGTTTTCAAAAGTTTAACAATTATCCAAACAGGGTCTTCTATAAAGCCAGTGTATGATAAGGTTGGGGTGACATGGAACACATTTTTATCCAGTGGACAAACTGTAAACTACTGCTAGTTTTTTTTTGGGGGGGGTAGTCAAGGGCTTGGAGACCAATATTGTAGGCGTCTGAGTGAGTGTTGTACCAATGAGCTGAGAATTTCACTGGTACTTGGCTTTATGAAATGAAAGCCTTGGAATTCCCCAGGTGAGCAATTCTGCCAACAGCTGGTCACTGATCTCCTTAATTTTAGCCAATCGTGGAAGGAGCTGAAAATCTATACCTCCAAGTAAAAATCTATCAATGCTTTAGTGTCTTGAGTGGCAGAAGGAGGTGGAGGGTATTCTAAAGATGCCAATACCCTATAAATTTTCTCCGACTGCAGCCTTAAAGCTAAATTCAGTCAATTCCATGGTCAGACCTGAGTATGGCTGGTTTCTAGGAGCTGCATCACATTCAATGCATGTCAAGTTGTGACCTGGTTCTGTTTGCAGTTCTGAACAAGCTATAACAGGAGGCATTGATGACTCAATTCTGTCCTCTTTGAAAATGTCACAAACTCTCCCATGTGGAGAAGCAGTTAGCATATAGAAGTCTTTCGCTGCCAGCTGGTTTGCCTGGCATTTGGTTGGCCTCAATGCTGGCAGTATAGACAACAGTCGGCTATCATTTGTACTATCTGCTCCGAAGGCAGGGCTGGACGGAGAGATTACTCACTAAATCTCCATCACAGCAAGTAGGATATGTTTCAAACGGTATAGCTAAACAGACAGATCTATCACTAAGATCCCAGTATATCCTAGATGGCCAGACCATTTTATCATAAAAGTCCCCATTCTGGGAAGGTTGGCTATCACTGATGCCAGCTGCTTCAAAGGCCTCAATGAAATGGATATGTCACTAAGATCACCATAAATTCATTTTGTCTGGACCATTGCTGGATGACTTGTGATATCTGGATTGCTGGTAATGGCAAGGCTGTATTATGAAATGGATTCAGTACAAACAGGCATCTGGACTTATAGGGCCGAAGACCATGTCCAGACATGCTCACTGAACAGCTTTAAACTAGAGGGACACTCCTCCAAGTCAGAAATGCAATGAATGTTATGTTTTTTTTGGGGGGGGGAGGGGAAACAATGTCCCCCCAAAAAACGAAGGTTTACTTTGGATGCATCCTGGGATGTCAACATCATTTTTCCTAGACTTATTCCATCTTTCTTTCCCTTTTGATGCCATATAGACTAGTTTTTCCTGCAGTTAGTTGACATTTCTACTGAAATGACACAAAAAGAAAAAACAGCATAAATTACCAATTCAGCATAAAACTAATACTGAAGCACAGACTTCCTCTGTCTACATATTACACATGCTGCATGTCACAGACGATGTACACTTAGTAAATACGAGAGTCATAGTTGCCTTCCTTATTCTGAACTTTTGCATTCATGCATTTAGTTGACAATTCACTGAAACAACATGAAAAAGTATAAATTAGTAATTCAACACATTACTAAACACACTAGTCACTACCAATACTAACAGAAAAAGCACAAAAAGTCAGTCTTGTAATTTAGAAGTCTCTAGACTATAGCATGAACTTATGCATTTCATGCGTTTAGTTAACATTTCTATTGAAATGACAAGAAAATAAAAAGCATAAATTAGCAATTCAGCATGAAATTAACTCACAAACACCATCTCCAAAATAGCGTTGTGCTAACTCGTAAATAAAAACATGAGGTCAACAATAGCATGGAGTAATGTAATCAGAAAAAGACAAAGTCCATGAAGGTGACAAAGTCACTCAAATTTGGTAGAAACTGTAAATGTAATGTACACAACAAGCAGAAGAATGATTGTTCAACACAAGAAAATCCAAAATTAAAGATGGATGGATACAATTTTAACACTAAGATGATTTGAATTATTGGAGGAAAAATGTATAATGTTATCAGTACAAAAACAAAGCTATTAAAAAGAACCGAACAAAACCTGGAGGTAGCAAGGGGAGATAATCAAGAGTTATTGCCCTTCGTATAGAGCTGGATTCGTCAGGTAGCAGGCTAATATCCCTAATGTTGATGTAAATGAGGAACATATTTGAAGGAGAATGTGAATACTAAGCCCCCACAAACATTATTTTGCAGTACAAACTTTGGGGACAAAAACTTTATCTGAATTAATATGACAGAAAAATGAAAGGCATACCTTCTCTCATTAAAATTTGGATATGCCTGTGTTGCTGCACCAAGAAGGCTTTTACTGGGTGAATCATCTTTCTCTTCTGTAATAAAACAAAAATACAAGCTATGATGAGATATTATCCAGTTTGCAGAATGATGATAGGGCATTTTCAAAATGCATCACTCTCTGGACACATAGAGATAAAACATGGCATCATAATGCACTCTTACTAACTGAAAACAGTCTATGTTAATTACATCTGTTTAAGCTCAATATTTTTCCAAGTAAATTATTTCTTTTTTTAATACTGAATGAAATTTTCCCTGCCAAAACAAAAATAATATTTTATACAGTATAGAGAATGTATTTATTTACATGGCTATACATTTATGTAGTTTATCAAAAACTAGTTTCTTGGTTGAAGATAAAACTAACTAAATTATTTATCCTACCTGCTACTAATGCACTATTGTCCTTTTCCAGGACTCTAGATGCAACTTCAAACTAATTATCTCCTCCTCCAATCAGTACTGAAGACCCAGGAGATTGGAGTAGGGTGGATGGAGGGGTTCTTTGCAACAGTAACATGTGAATATTACTTAATTAGAATTACTCTGCCCCCTCCCCCAAAATGCATTTTAATAGTAATAATAAATTACCTGCTATTATTGCACTGCTGTGTTTACCAATCAGCTGGCATAAAGGCAAATGGAGAAGCTGGAGTGACACTACCAGAAATAACTCTGATAATATCATCCCAAACAAATAAGTGATTCAAATATACCCAAGATGTAGCAATAGTTCTAACTTCATGGGATTTAATTCTCTTGAAACAAGGAGAAACTCTATTGAAAGTGAGGACAATACACCCAGAAATAATGGTCACCAAATATTAGAGGCGAGAACAGATGCCTCCAATCCTTCCTTTTTCGCTTTAGAATAAACAAATTAAAACCAAAAGGCCTTAACTGGGCAAAGGAGCTTATCTTGATTGTCTGCAGCCAAATTGGCACTGTGGCTCTAAAAAGGAAATGAAGCTAGTCAAGGTAGCTGATTCTTGGCCAGAAACTTTGGCTGGTAAAGAACAAAAATCTTAATTACCAATGGACCATAAATACCCCTTTCCCACTAACAAGGCACAAAGCTTCTCTTCAATGATGCTAAGGACATCTGGAAAACAGTCTAAAGAGTAAGGCTCTCATGGGAAACTTCACTTAAATATTGGGGGGGGTCTCATAAAACCCAAAGAATACAAGAAAAAATTACAGATATGCATCAGTGAGAAGGATACTGGTCTCCAAAGCTCAAATTTCCTTAAATACATGAAAAATTACAGCTATGTATTAGCAGGATATTAGCTTCAGACGCTCAAATTTCCTGATATCATTAAGATAAGGGTCCGACACAGTGATAGAACCCAAAGAGAACTTAATTGGCTGTGATATAGCCTATAATAGTGGACACCCACACTAAATGCATAACTGGCCTAAGTGGTTAGAGAATCCATTTAAGATGTGGGAGGTTGAGGGTTTAAACCCAGGCTGAGTCATACCGAAGACTTATAAAAATGGTACATAATGAGACTGAATAAGGCTGTCAAAACAGCTCAACATACAAATTGATCATTATGTAAGTGTGGACTTCAAAGCCCCATGTTTTTAACTGAGAGGCAAGCCCATGCCCCTGCTGACATCACAACTTATGATAAGCCGAAGTTCAAGCTCATGGGGTCAAGCCTTCAATACCAAGAGACAAACCAGCACCCAAAGCATACAAGAGGCATCTGTTAAACTCTTTTACTGCTTGGTAAACTCTTATCCCTGGGAAAACATTAGAGTAAGCACCCAGACTATCACCAAGTACTGGAGGAACTTACAATTTGGATGAGATGCTGCCAAAAAAAACCCTCTGCAAACTGGAAGGAATCTATTGTATTCTGCACCCGATGGCTTTAAGGACACAAGACTGGGGAAAAGGGACAGTAAACTTCTTCACCATCTTATCAAACATCCAAACTTACTCTTCCTCCAACACCTGATCCAAAAGATGGGAAGGCGCCATGAGATGAGGATTTACTGATGCCAAATTTTTGTTAGAATGTATTTGAATCCACCATTATGGAAACGAAAAAACTGTCCAGATATTGCTCCCAAGGTGACACAAGACTGTCCCTCCTGGTATCTCTCCCCCCAGAGGAAGACATAAAAATGGAGTTGAATGCATCCCAAAGCCATTCATACAGGGTGGGATTGATGATCCCTTCTATATCATCTTAGAGGTGAGAGGCAGCCCCTCCTTTCTGGGCAGGATTGGACGGAGCAGGTCTATGTCCTGTTATATCCATGCCTACCATAAAAACCACCAAGGGAAAGACAACCAGAGCACAATGGGGGAGGGGAGAGTTGCAGGGAAGGATGACTCACAGGAAATGGGTGGTCTTCAGATTTCATACGGATTAAAAGGGAACATAAGGATGGGAGATGCTGATCAGATTATCCTCCCTGACTCTATCCCCATGAGGATTAAATGGTAACACAGGAACAAGAGGGGGAGGGGAATATTGACCAATAATCCAGAGTAATAACCAAATCTGGTGACTGGTGGTCAGTGTTCAAAGTAGCTTACTGACTGCCCACTGCCCAGTAACTGATGATTAGTCACAATTCAAAGGCTGGTTCAGGAAGGACATCAGGTTTATTTAAACAAGATTGATGCTCTTTCCTCAATAAATCATGATTCACTAATCTCATTCACCTGGATACATGCCTTGAGATGGTGCTACTGCCCGAAGTGGGAGGCACAACTTGCTCTCAGGTGTTTTCCCTTCCATGGGAGAGAATAAGGATCAATCCTTCAATGACAATGTCATCATAACAAACATGGAAGTCGCAGAACATTCTCACTCCACAGGAGCAGTAGTCTTCTCAAAGATGGGAAGGGATTCTGATCCCTCCTAAGAATGGAGGGGTCATCCACTTAAGGAAGAATAAAAGCCCTTCTGTGAGAAATATATGTCAACCTTCCACAAAGTCCCACACCTGGTCAGACAAAAGGTCAACAAAGTGGAACAATGGACATCCATCCATATAGATGTTATTAAGCAGGTGGGGTGGTGTCCCAGAGAGCCTTCCAGAGTTTACACTCACCCACACCATGTGACATTAGAAACTTTGAAATATAAAAATTAAAACAAAACACATTAAGTCCTCAATAAAACAAGATAAAATTACTTAACCTATCACCAGAACAAAGCCATAATTTACAAAAAGAACCAAGAAAACTCTAAACTACAGAAACGACTGATATAGCAGTGCATACATCATCCACAGAAACAAGAGAATGGTATTTCACATGTTGCTTCTGACTAAGGAATCAGACTGACATATTCATTTCATCTAAACTAGAGGAGGCAATAATTAGTTTGAGCTGAGGACTAGTCCTGGAAAAGAAGCAATAGTATTGTATTACTGCCATTAAAGATGCATTTCCATTTGTACTTAATACATTGAATGGGCTTTTTTTTGGTTCTTACTGATGGATCATTCTTAGTTAGACCTTTGAAATATTGACAGCAGAGACTGAAAACCGCTAATGCACATAAGTGGATGTTAATAAAGTGAATTATGAATTTGTACTCACCATGATCACTCTCTGTGACATAAACTTGAGTTGCTGCCTCCAGTATCTTCTTTCTGGCAGATTCATGGAAAGTGTCTGTAAATGAAATAATGCATGACTGTATAAAATGTGTCAATCACACCAGTTTTCTTGAACATTATGAATAAAATCCTTTGCCACAGTCTCCAAAGATACTATATATACATGCTGTTAGGTCAAGTCCAACTGCAAACAAAACAGACCTTGATCTGCAGTCATATTAGATCTGAGTTTTTGTTGTTTGTTCAACTTATTATTACTAAAAATTGTAGAGACCAAAATCTGTCAGTGTGTTATATAACAGCAGATCTGGCTTTGTGCCATTGGATTTGATTTACTAGTAAATATGTATCATAAGTGATCTAAAGAAATCCTGCTAATAAGATGTAAGATTGTCTAATCTATGATAAATGCTGACCCATGACCTGAAACTTTAAAACTTAAGCTTACAAACTGTTTATTTATAACCCTCAGTATATCATTGTAATATAAAATGACTTCATTTCAAGTCACACAATAAGTAAAATATGTCTAAGCTAATTATAGCAGTGAATTCTTCTAAACATGGAAAATTATTATCATGTATGCAAAAAGAATGAGCCAAATAATTGTTTCAAGGTGAGTTATTTCACAAAGTCACATATTTTGGGAAAGTAGTTACAATTTTGTGGGTAGTTAATTTTGTGTATTTATCATCTCAAGAAAAACTACACAAAAAAATCATGATACAATATTGAACAACAATGTACACATCTGTGTTAATGATTATACCATCATACATTTTTACAAATTTTCAAGCATATATGCTTAATCGCAGTAATTAAGTTTTTTTGCAACTCTACTCATTGTTATCACATTGCATAAATATGGACATCGGATGCACGTACAAGCAGGCAAACTAAATTCCACTGTTAAGCAAAGATTGTGCACCAAAGCAAAGAAAATGACAGCAAACCAAACTTTCTGAAACGAACCATTTACCTTTTCGATATATAAATTAGTTCTGTTAAAATGAATTTCACTCTTCAAACTATCACAATGTTGTTGATACTGAGGTCAAAGGGTGAAAAACTTTAAGTAAATTTACCATTGTGTTGCCAGTGCATTTAAATGTTTTCAAAGACATCAGATTGAGTGGATAAATAACTTTTGTTAGTGATCAGAACCAACTGTTTCTCCTCAAAAAGATATAAAAAAATGTCTGCCGATTGAGGGACTGAGGGACACAAAGGCATGTTGTGATGGGCTTGAGGCCAGTTCCTAAACACATGCAACTTGCCCTTGTAGGCCAGTTCCAAGTGGAGGGCCTTCTTGCTCTCGAGATTCTCTCCATAATTGAAGGTTTGACCGGTTTGACTCGCAAGCTGACCTGAATAGAGCCAAGTGTGTAGAAGACAGACAAAGCAAGGATGGAATACTCTTGACTGTTTGCATAAAGAAATTCAGATTGGCTGGGATCTTCCTGGGTAGATTAATGGCTAGATCAAGTAGATTTTGGTGATCCAGGACTTGTCCCACCTGAGAGAAGCGATCAGAATCATTTTGCAATTCTGACCCTGTAAGTTCTGTATTATTTGAGGTATGAGGACTGTGGGAGGGTAGGCAAAGGCCCTAAACCCCTCCAAACGATTGACAGTACATGAAGGTGGGCAAATTTGTTGGTCCATCTTGACACAAAAAGATCGATGATCGTGCATGAGTTACTGCCCATTGTGTATCTAAAAATAGACAGGATAAGACAATTTTCATCTTTTAGTAGGGCTGGATTAGTGAGGTAGTAGGCTAATATCCCTAATGGAACACATTCAATAGCAGAAACAGCATCCTACCATTATCTGTGCCAGCCACATGCAGGACTATTTGTCATGATGGTGACTGCTCAGTTAAATAAATGGGAGGAAAATGGAAATGTTCTCTCAGATAAGATCTTGATCAACTTCAAAACATCTAAATAATTCATGCACAGTGGATTATCTCCACAGCAGTAAGTTACATGTATGAAGCATATTGTACTCCTATGCTATGTTTGCTCAATGGCATATATGTTAGCATTTAATGACACCTCACTACATGATCTACCACATAGTGCAAATCAAAAGTTCTACAAATAAAAAAGAAAATTCCCAAAAGCATTAAGATGAACCCTTCTAAATAAATCAAGCACAAGAAAAAAATAAAAGTAATGATGTTAAAGTCTGTAAAGGATGTTTAAAAAAAGGTAAAACTTAAAATCCTGAAAAAATGCTCAAATTGTGTCATATAAACCACATTTCTTCAAAAAGATTTTCTCCCATGGTACAATATTCTAAAGTTTCTTGATTTTGCTCCATGGAATAGTAAATATTACTTGAGATCGATAAAAAAGGAGTAAAAATTTCTTAGTCATGAAATGACTAATTTTTTACACGCACTAAGTGATTGCTTTCACATTAATATATCTATTCAGTATGGAACGGTGTCTAACAGCAGATAATACATTAATCACCCATACATTATACTGTATGAATACTGACAGACATTGTCAAGGATAAATGTGCTTGAAAAGGCTCAATCTTTAATAGACATTCAATGCCATCATTTAAATGACTGAATAAAGTTTCTGTGTATTGATTTATCATAAATGAATTTAATATGCTTTAGGAAGTAGAGAAGGACACAACCCATATGTAATTTAGTAGAACACAACCCATGCCTAATTTACTGGGACACAACCCTTTGTAATTTAATAGGACACAATCCACGTGTGTAATTTAGGTGGGGGTCTATGTCATCAGACTACTCAATCCCTTTGATTTAATCTTTCAAGTTAATGAAATTCTGCATGAAAATTAATTTGTAATCAGTTTATTTCAAGTGTTCCCCATTTTTCATTAAGAAATCAGGATTATACAATATTATTTTTACCATTGGTATTAAAACAAACAAGTGAGGTTTACAGGTTCCTGCTGACTTTTACAGATTCCTCCATGACTTTTCCCGAACTTTGCCAAAGCCATTTCACAAAACTCAAGGATCACAATATGTTGTCAATTGTTTATTGATCATAATTGTGTCATGCTTGAAACAAGTTTATTAACTGGTGCCTGGAGCTCTAAACAATTAGCAATTATCAATTTTTTCAACTCCATTCTAAAAAATTCCATGACTTTTCTAAATCTTTGCAAGGTTTTGACAAATTCTTTGACTTTTCAAAGCACTTGAAATGTATTTTTTTAAAATTCCAAAATTTTTCTGGGACTCCAGGACCCATGGGAACCCTGGATTTTACCATCACAAAAATATCAGTTTAGTTCAATTTTTGTGACATTAATGAAATTGTAGCCAAGCTCACCAACAAATACAACAAAAATCTGTAACCATGAATAATAAATCAGCAGTACATCATCTTGAGTGCAGAAATGTCTGGCTGATCCCTTTGCCATTTTCTGGTAATATGACTACTTTATGCACTAGATCAATATGCTACACAATTTCTGAGGCAATGTTTCAGTGTCTTCACCATGATGCTGGGTTAACAAAATCACCATAATGTTTGCATGGACATGAAAATAATACAGTCATGTGGTAGTGAGCATTACAGAACATGTAATTCTTTAATAGTAAGCTAAATTTGATCACAGCCTGACTTCTATAGCAACTGGGTATGAGAGTGTGTGTTTGTGTGTGATTTTTAACATAGCTTTAAGAATTTTGTAGTCATATCGCAATGATGTCTGCAGTGTGGCAGTTTAAAGCAATGTCTAATACTGGGGTGGCATGCTGCAGACATGTAATATCATGTCCCTCCCAGTCGCATTATCTTGACACCAGTCCAGCGAGTCCCAACACTAACCTCTTAATACTTAGTTATCAGTGAGGCAGCTGCTAGTAATATTTTTATGTCTGATACGACTTGGCTGGGGTTCGAACCCGCAAAACTTCCACATCTGAGGCTGATGATCTAACCACTTAAGCCACTGGTGCAGTCTAAAGCAACTAATATAATCAAGTACTTACTAGGTGACTTTATGCAACTGAACAATGTGACACACACACACACTGTTCACATGTAAAAATTGCCCTTCCCCCCATAATCTGATTTTCATACATGCTTGAGTGAGAATTCCTCCACTCAGTCTAACACTTTGGACACTAAAGGCTGAATCCTAGGCATGTTCCATGTCCTTAAAATACAGTGAATGTACAGAGTATCATGGGTACAAAGGAACTGCTGGAAATGTTAGGCACTAGTAATGTAAATGATAATTTTATTTACTGTGGCAGGTTGAGGGCAGTTTTACCCTCATTTTATTGATTGAGGTACCATCTTATCCATGTAAGAGTATTTACCTGAAAAGAGCAGTGTCATGTGATTATGATTTTTAACATAGCTTTAACAATTGTTCAGTCATATCGCTACGATGTCTGCAGTGTGGCAGTTTATAGTGATGGCTAGCAATGAGGCATCATGCCACAGACATGTAGCATGATGTCCCACCTAGTCACATTATCCCAACACCATTCTGACCAGTCCTAACACTAACCTCTTAATGCCAAGTGTCAAGCGAGGCAGCTGTTAGTACCATAGTTGTAAGTCTTTGGTATGACTTGGCTGGGGATTGAACCCACGACCTCCCACATACAAGGCAGATGCTCTAATCACTAGGCCACCGGATGAAAAGAGCAGCATATTGCAATTTTTCATTCTGAATCTTGTTCTCATTCAACTTTCTTATAATCACCCATTAACTACCACTTTTTGAGATAATACTTCATTTTTTCTTCCAATTTAATTTCTTTCAAAACTAATAATTCAATGAAAGCTAAATAATGTACTTCTTCCTTCAAAATCTGACAGTCTTTCCATGAAAATCCTATCGATATGACAACTTGTTTTAGAGGTATTTTGGCAACACTGAGGTGGCCATACTGGATGACCAATTGGCACCATTTTCATTTATGACCAACAAGACTTTTTGTTAAATATGTGCATAAAGTTTCATAGCAAATTGTCTCATTAGTTTGGAAGGAATAGCTATAACAAACTTTTGCTGATGGATGGATTACATATGATCAGTCAATAAACTCTTTAGATCAAGTTCAAAATTGCAGAAAAGCTGCAACTACACGCTCTAAGAAAATCATGCAGAAATCAGTGTCATTACCTTCCATGGCTAGAGTGGGGCAGGCCAATTCATCCTCTGTATCAGATTCAGACTCCGGTAAAATCAAGGTGCCTGCTGCACGAAGAAAAAAAATTCCTTTCTACCTTTAAATATAAAACTTATACAAATATTAAAATCTAAAGGCAACAAATATCGGGCAATACATAGTGATTAAAGAACTGGCAATGTATATTTTCACTAAAAAAATTACCAAATTTACCAGAGTGCTTAAATGTTTGTTAATTTTTAAACATTAATTTAATCAAAATCTTTGAAACTGCTCCAAAAAGCTGAGATCTAGGATAAGTAGAAAAACAAAATCCAAACTCTTCTGAAGGAAGCACATGTTCCCTTTGTTAGCCCCATGGTGTGAATTAGACAAAAACCAGAGTGGATGGACAAAAGTCAACAGATCATCCCACAAGCTCTTCTGGCTTATGACTAGAAGAGCTAAAAAATTGTGGACAAGAAATTGTACTCCAGCACACACAGTAATAAACTTAGCATAATCCAAAAGTGTCAGGTAAATACTGATTTGAGCTGATATAGCTTTAAAAACAGAAAAGAAAAGTTTAAAACTTTACAAATTAGTTTACAAAAATACATGCAACAATTTTAGAAGCACCCATCAGAATAAGATAAAATTATGCATCAAATGGTGATATTAAATCCATGTAATAAAACGATTGCTGACCAATTGCAATTCTGAACATGCATTGTGTAGTGATGTATCTGAGAGATAGAGAGACAGACAGTCTGGAATTTGATGGACTGCTTAACTGTTGAACTACAAAATTAAAAATGGACTTGCTACATAAAACAAGTGACTGGCACAGCCTTCAACCACTTCATTTTGCCACTGATTTCATTTATCACAGCTAAGTCATCTGCACTTCATTCCCTCAATAAACACAGACTGAATGTCTTCACATCAAGTCCCTAGATAATCAAATTTTCAATGACTATCCAAGACAACTTCCAATATTTAACAGGGAAATCAACTTGAGTGCTAACACTTAAAACCTAATGATGCTTCAATTAAACTGTAATAAAAACCAAATAAACTTTTAAGTTTACTGGAATTAATTTCAATTGTAATTTTGTCAACATAAACAATAAAATAAATGTGCACTCGTGCTGGAAGTCATTATTATTATCCCTCAGTAATAATACTCAGTTCATTGCAGCAGTAAAACAAATAACATCTGCACAGTCTCATTTTTATTTCAAAACAGGTTTCCAACCCCCAAACCCCCACTCATACACACACATATGCAGGGGTTCGAGTCTTGGGCTCAGCCAGCATAGGTATGTGCAAAACCCTGCCAGCAGCTTCTCATGGGTTGGTGTTTTTTATAACGATTTTACCAGAGTTCTTCCTCCACCATATACACTGGCTGCCATGAATAGCATAACATGTGTTGAAAAATGGCATTAAACCCACAAAAATAACCACATATACACAACAACACATACCAGGGGTAAAATACTCCCTTGCCCAAGAGCCCAGACAAATAAAAATAGTGGCAGGCAACTGAAATTTTCAATGCAAAAGCAGTTTGGGCAGCCAATAGTATCATTTAAAAAATGACAAATAATTTTAAAGGAATCAATATATATATATATATATTTTCGAGCACAACCATGATGATTAAATGGTCCTTCTGAATACCTACAGCATGGTACATGAATTATCTCCATATAATTGTATGACTGCTATTGGTACAAGGCCACACTAATCCTCATGTATCCGCTACTCATTACCTGATTAATTAACCACAGTCCATGCTATTGGTGTACAAGGCCAAACTAATCCTCATGAATTGGCTTTTCATTACCTGAATAACTAACCACATTTTGTGCTATTGGTACAAGGCCACACTAATCCTCATGTATTGGCTATGAATTATCTGATTAATTAACTTCAGTCCATGCTATTGGTGTACAAGGGCACACTAATGCTCATGTATCGGCTACTCATTACCGGATTAATTAACCACAGTCCATGCTACTGACCCTCATGATGAACCTTTGAAGAAAATGACCCATAAATTTTTGTCTTCTGTCAACACAACTACATACAGAACCTTTCATCTCTGGATTAACACACTTGTTGCATATAATCCAGTATTACTTCTACTGATTGGTCTATTGTAGAAATATGAACCTGCTGTAGAAAATACAACAGTTGTTCCTGTTGACAAATTTAGCTAAAAGAAATCATTTGCAACTCTGAGGTCAATCCTGTGGATGAAATGTTTTGTCTCAAAGAAACAGATGATGTGGTCCTGGTCCTCATGCTAAAGGAATACACTGACTTCCAGATTGATGGTGGGTTAACAGTGTTGTGGGAGATCTGGGCCAACAATGTATGCTAAAAAAGTTTAGAATATGGCAATCTTGGGTGGAGAAGAACCCAGGAACTGACATAGATTGTCAGAAATATTCTGCCCTGCACACACACACAGACATACTCTCGCAAAAAGTCTAACTATTTATACAGTTTATTGCTAAATGGGTGACAACTAGTGAGTCTGATTATTAAGCTATTGCACCTGACAACTTTATACACTTAGGTACTATATTGGAACCTTCAGCAAGTCTGACTGCTAAGTTATCACACCTGACTATATAGCTGGCTGCTACATGGGTGCCCACTAGTCCATCTGATTGTACAGTCATTACATCTAATTATTTAATACTGCTTTAACACAGTTGGCTGCAGAATGTGAAACCACTAATGGGTCTGATTGTACAGTCATTACATCTAATTATTTAATACTGCTTTAACACAGTTGGCTTCGGAATGTGAAACCACTAATGGGTCTGATTGTTACACCTGATTATATGATACAGCTGGTAGATAAATGGGCAACCACTAGCAGATCTAGCAATCCATCCATATCAGCTTTTGTAAATGGCTTACTTATCTAAGCTTTTTTATAATTCACTCGTCTTCAAAAGTTCACTCACTGAAGGTTGCCCTAGTTCTTCCAACTGCAGGTGTCTCCTTTACAGTGAGATTCTTGTCTTTCTCCCAGTCCTGTTCAGAGTCCATATCAACAGCAAACAATCCAGGTCGTCCTCTGTTTCCTTTAGCAACAGGAATATTGGGCTATAAAGGTGAATGAAATCTCAATTATGGTTATCTTATGTGGAAAGTTTGGATAATATAGCAAGATGAAAAGAGAATGTGTGTAGTCCATTCATTATTTAGTGACTGTTATCACTAGTACCTTACTACATTTTCAGTATATACATTATTCGATATATATATATATAGTATGACTGTTAACAATTTAGATTCAGATATGCAATATTATCCAGCAACAAATCTTCAGACTGCTATGATCTGCATGCCTTGCTAATGCATTATCTGACAATCTCACATGGGAGCAAGAAAAAGTAACTCACTGTGACCTACTTTGTTTAAAAATAATATTATTAAAAAAGAATGTGCTTAAAAAGTATCATTATGTTAAATTTGATAATTGTCAGTTAAGTAGAGGTAAAAGAAAGAAAACTTAAGAAAATCACTGGATAATTAAAAAAGAGGTTACTAGGACCCAGAATGTAGCAATTAAAATTATGAAACCATTCAGCACAGTCGAAAGTAAATAAATAGACAGGGGCTTAAAACTAAATGAGTTCAATATTTACCATCTGCTACTGTAACTGATCAAGCCTCCAAAATTTCTGAAACATTCTACTATCAGAAAACAATAATTTCTCATCAAGTACACTGCCATATAATCATGACTGGAAGCTATTTTGAAGTCCCATTAACAAAATTGTGAGGCCATCTCATTGGTATGGTCAAGAAGAATCATGCTGCTGAAATCATTTATGGCCAATAAACAAAAAATCAATTAGAGTGGCAGAATGGTCTAAAGCGCTCACAGTTACAGATCACTGCTATCTCACCTCTGTCTGTGTGGGTTCGTGTCTCTGATTTGGTCAATGTGGATATGTGAGAAAGCTTGCCAGTAGCTTCTCGGGGGTCGGTGGTTCTTTCCAGTTTCCCCAGTTTCTTCCTCCACCATTAATACTGGCTGCCACGTATAGCCTATGGTGTGCTGAAAAATGGCGTTAAGGCCTACAACAACACTTCACTCAAATTAACAAAGATTTAAATGCACATCAGTCCAGGATAACAAAAATATGCCAGAATACAAACATTTTGCACATTTTAAAAGTATCTTGTTTAAAGAAAAGAAAACTAAAGATAAGATAATCAAAGCAGTTGTTGCATATACAAGAGAAGGTTAGGCTTGTAACATTTTGTTCAGAGATCATCAAAATTGTTTACTGAAATATATCCCAAACCTGGCTTGTTGAAATAATTATATTTGTATATCTATCATTGATCTGCATTATATTAACAGCATAGAAGATTGTAAAATGGAAAGAATGGTCTGTCTTGCCATCTGGAAATTTTTTAAAAATTACTTTCATGTCTTAAAAAAGAATAAAAAATTTGACCCCTATCATATTTCACATTTTGATCTCTAAATGATTTCCAGGGTTGTGTGGTAGCAGCGGTACATTAGGTTTCTATCCATCATACCATTTCACAAGTTGGGTTGTTGCAAGATACTTAAATATAAATACTAATATTATATGAGCTGGCACTTCTGCATACATATGCTTCTGTAAGATCCTGCTTAACCCTAAATCCTTATATACAACTGCCTGACACCACACATCTGACAGGAATCTGATAAATAAATGTATATATTTGCACTGTTGTTATTCTATAGCCATTTTCACACTAGCCCATAAGAAACCCTATTGTGTCCCTCTAATTATCCATTTTGCCTAGACTGTTTACTGACAACTGCGAAAACTATGACTGGTCCAGGTTTGTAGTTGTTCAATCACCCAGAAAAACAATATATGATTGGTCAATCTAACCACTTACTTTGTTTTATTCTAAGTTTTGGAGGGAAATGATTCACTTCCTCGAAGTTTTTTTTAAAATAACAGTTTTAATTCAGTCATTCAAAATCATGAATCCTGTTTTAATGTGTCAGAACTGTTTTTGGAGCAAAATTCTGGTTAAGTAATATTTATGCAGCATTCATTATAGCTGTACCATTTACAGCCACATAGTTTGCTTTTTTTTATATGCTTTTGATAATTCTGATAAACTGATGCAAAACTTCCATATGATAAAGTTAGTTATGAAGAGCTATGTATTTTTAAATCCAGTTTTATAGGTTTTATTTTCATGTGAATAGTAATAAACACTGATGTTCCAAATTAACATACAATGTAATATCTAACATTGCAATGCCATGCATCAAATCCTCTACAAAATACTATAAAGTCATGATCCAGATAACAAATAAAATACTTTGAAATCAAATCTCACAGGTGTCATCTGGGGGAGCTTGATTTTATGGGTACAAATTTTCCAGCAAAGACAAGATATCATCATCTCTGTAAGAGCAATGCAGCTAATGTGTTTAGAATGGAATAATTTTCTTTATCTTCCAGAAATGCCAAGCAAAACAAAAAATGAGAGGCAGCAGGTTGTAGATCTTTTGCTGATTGTTGCAGAAGTAAATATCTTTTATCCATGGATTAAAGATACTGATCGATTTTCTCAAACAAAACGAGCATAAACTAAAATGCTTGACTGCCATTGCTGCTACCACATTAACAGCCAAAAGGACCTTCTGAAGCAACATAAAACAGTCAAACAAAACACATTAGCATCAAAAAGAACCTACTGGAAAAACACAACACAGCCAAACAAAACACATTAGCATCAAAAAGGACCTACTGGAACAACACAACACAGCCAAACAAAACACATTAGCAACAAAAAGGACCTACTGGAACAACACAACACAGCCAAACAAAACACATTAGCATCAAAAAGGACCTACTGGAACAACACACAAAAAAATTGTTGTGGAGTCAGTGAAAAAGAGCAGTGGTAACAATGCCAGAGCCCCACAAAAGGACTGACACTCTACTGGTGAAAATGAATTTCCAGGAATTCAAGATAAGACCATTTCTTCCTTTTAACTGCTCAGTAATGAAATTATTTTTGATATTCTTCAGTGATGACAAGATTTTGAACCTAGTGCTGTGGAGGGCATACAATTATTGAATGTGATCAGCCCTCCAGAAGAAGTAGTGATCATAAGATTTTGAAGATGACCATTGCATATTAGAATTCCAATTTACACAATTTTCATTTACAACCAACCAGACATAATTAGAAACTTTTTAGTGAAAACCCATTGCTGATAATTCATTCTGGATAAATAGTGATGACAATATTTTCTAGATGGTCATTGTGGCAAGCATATCACAACTCATTCAGCAGGCTGGTGTAAAACCCACGAAAATTTTCAGGAGGTGTAGCAATAACACGACGGTCATTGTGATGACTGTAATTGGCATCATTTTCATTGAAGAACAACCAAACTTCAAACTGCACCATTTTAATTTCAGATCAATCAAATACCATAAGAAGTCTTCTAGCGAAAACCCCATGTAAATGTCATTTCCATTCAGAAATTTTTCCTTTTTTGTTGTTCGATGCAACAATTTTCTAAGGTTGCCATTACTGTTGAGCATACACTGCTGGCAAATGTAACAGAACCTTTGTGTAACATATCAATGAAGCATTATAATTTTCAAACAGGACACTATCATCACCAGACACAGACTTAGATGCTTTCCTCAGAAGTACATGTACAAAGCTTGAATTGCTAAATGACACTGACCAACACCTGTACACAGAAAAAGTAATCTGAGCTAAATTTTCAATGGATAGTTATCACCATGACAAGTTGTGTTGAATACAACAGCATGGAATCAAAGAACTGTCTCACAACAGTCTTTACAGTTAAGCAATGATGCAACCACTAACAACAAGTGGATATGGATTGTTAGAGGCTGAGGAAATCACCAAGGTGATTGCCATCCTAGTAACAGCAGTGGACAATAGCATATTAGAAGTTGATCAAATAGTGTCTATGTACATGCTGAATGGGCAAAAAAAATAGATGGAATGACCCTTTCAGTGGTATTTGAAATTAAAAGTACAAAGGGAAGAATATTGAGCCTAATTAAAATACAGAAAATTTAAAAAGTATAATTGCAATTTTCAATTTTTAAATGAATCAAATTCAACCTTCAGTTCATATGCTACAATTTATAAGTATCTATATCAGGGTTAAGATAAACTGAATAAAATAAGGAAAAAGAAAAATGCAATTAAGAAGTAAAGATAATTGTTTTAATATCTCTATCTGTACAAGCATTGATGAACTAAATAACCTTATACAGCATTATAGGACAGATTAGGAATTTGGCATAGTACTCAGTAAACTACTGATATAACAAAGGAAGTTTATTTTAGTGAAAAATCCTATTCTGGAGCAGATGTATCCAAAAGATAATATCTGTGTTCTCTGAAAAATTGTACATAAAAATCATAATGACTAGTTTCCCAACATTTTCAATCTGACAAAGCTAGCTATATATATATATATATATATATATATATATATATATATATATATATATATATATATATATATATATATATATATATATATGTGTATGTGCACCTTCAGAAAGAAACAGAACAATATTGATGCAAAAAATGAGCACAGTATTCTAAGAAATAATTAACAAATTAATGCTTATACAACTATAGGAGACATCTGTCAAAGATGATGATTTCAGCAGAGCAACAAGAACATGGAGCAGGAAGAAAGAAAGAAAGATATTGAAGTTTAGGTAAATATTGACTGATGACCATTTCTTCCTTTCCTCCTTGTTTTGATAAAAGGGGAGGTCTCCCTTAAAAAGAAAATCATGTTTTTATCTCTCTTCAAATCTGGAATGTCTCTTTTTTATGCAGATTTATTTAACCAGTGAATGAAGGGACTGATGTAAAAAATGAAATTAGCATAGAATTCGCAATGGGGCATCATGCTGCAGGCATGTAACATCATGTATCATCCAGTCAGATTATACAGACTTTAGGCCAACCGGTCCTATCACTAACCTCTTAATGCTGAATGCCTAGCGAGGCAGCTGTTAGTACCATTTTTATAAGTATTTGGTATGACTCGGTGGAATACTCTAAACACTAGGCAACTGGATTGGTCTTAGGGGGAATAACATGATTTTCAAGACGAATTTTGAAGTGGCTATATAGATGTCCTATACACAGCATTTTCAATTGTAGCCAAATGTTGCCAATTTGCTGATTTGTTCCAAACTGACCTCTCTGTTCAGACAAATATTTGAATAACTATTAATACAAAAGTTATTAGCAACTACCTGCAATCTACTGAGAATACACAATATGTATGTTTAGTAATTTTTCTAAAATCTTGCTAAAAAAAAAAACTTTTTGTGTCAGATGGAGATGGACTTATAAACACATGGGATCAAACTGAAAAGCGGGGAATGAGGGGAAGGGGCAGAAATAATACATACAGCCAACCCCTAGTGATGAAAAAGTGTAAGCCAAGTGGACAAAATGAGTAATCTGAGCAGAAAAAGCATAATCCACATATAACATAATAAAATTCAATGTGCATATGTACAAAAAACATATATATTTACTGCAATTTTGGTGTCAGGAAGCATGTGTTTGAACAAAGGACCAAAGTTGTTTTCTACCACTAGTTGCAGTCAGTGTTTTATTAAGAGCTCGGTAAATAATGTCCCTGAATTCATAAAATTTGTTTCCACAATTTATTTCTGCTGCAAAAAAGAAGTTACCTTAGTATTGGAGTTAGCAAAATGAGCTAATTCAAGGCGTCTTTGTTTTACACTATGACCAATATTAAAATCCTTTCCACACAGCCTGCAATGGGTGTGAAGCTACCCTAGAATGGCACTGTGTTATTCATCTATTTATCTCAGAGTTGTTTTTTTTTCCTTTTTTTCTATCTAATCCATCTGTGAAATCATTTGAGAAACATTTTTGCTGTAACATACCCTTAGACTAAAAAAAATAGGACGATATTTACCACCAAATTCCTACAGAATGGTTCTGTACCTCACATTATTTTTAACGAAGAACATGTGAGCAAAGATTAAAAATTAGAAAACCAGTCTGTTTTGTCCTAAGCTAGACAGTTGCTATAAATAGAAACAGAGGTCTTCTTGAAAATAGGGCAGCTATAAATAGAACATAACACTTAGGAAGTTCACCGCTAGTCTAAAGACAAGAGTACTTTCATGTTATAGTTACGCAGAAGCCGTCTTTTCTAGAATACATTCTGTGCAATTAGTGGGATGTTAATAAAAATGAGAAAACAAATTATTAATTTTTTGGGAGTGAGATATACTGAAAAAGCATAATCCAAATACATGATTACGCCAAAAGTATAATGGCTGGCATGTATAATATTAGTGTAAGCACCTAACAAACCTGTGATGGTTCCAGCATGTCACTACTGGCATCACTCTGATCTACAAGCTCCTCTTTTTTTGAAGAACTTTTTGGGGTCACCACCTTGGTCCTATCAGTAGAAACCTCATCATCATTAATCTCATCTGGGACTGTATGGAACATGGACTCTGACTCTGTCTCTGAACCTGTGTCATCTCCATCATTCACCTAAACATAATTACTTCAATAATACAGCAATTGATCATTTATAACCACCATATATAATTCCTGCATAAGTTAATTTCATTTGCTTTTAAAATAGACCTTGATCTGCCAGCTCTCTTTGTTGTTTGTTTTATTGACAAGTCACAACATGCTTGACAGACCCACATCTGCCAGTCCATTGTGTGCCTGTGCATCTGAGCCTGTGCAGTTTGCAATTGGACTCCATTTTAAAGTGAGTAGACTAAAGTTTAACATGCAATAAAGACAAGCACATTTTGAGCTTGAACAAATAAATGCCACTTTGTGATCCAGAACAAAGTGTAAACTCCATTACCTTTTGGACATGGAAATTAGTTTTGCTAATTAAATCTAAGTTGATGCCATCTACTTTTCTATGTAGTCACCTTCCCTTACCATCTTAACAATGAAAATCCTGATGTGAAGCAATGCCAAATCAGATTTGTTCAGGCGTGTAAATTAAGGCACAAAACATCAAAATGTAATTAATTGTGATTAAATCACCATAATCCTACCACTATTGTAAGTCACAGATACAATATATGAACAAAAGTGAGGTGAATTTATGAAAAGGGTGGTTGGGTGACATACTTAAAAGGTAGTTTAATCTTCTAAGCTTTGATTTAATCCAGAGCAAGAATTCAATTTAATAAAAAGAAAATTTTTCTGTATAAATACCATCTATATTTTGGTACAAAAAGGAGATGTTTTATCTTGTGGCTTTGCCACTTATTAAAACATCACAATGTTTGTACCATATGATGAAACATATGAAGTATTGATACAGGAAAGAAAATTAATCCTTTATCATTTTCAGAAATCTGTCTTTATTAAAAACACTTTGAATTATATATCTGGCATAGATCTACTCAATCCCAGATCCAATTTGATGGTACTAACCTTGGATCCAACAAGGTACACACAATTCACATCTCCAAACATGAATGTGTCATTGTGCTTGATTTCATATCGGACCTCAGGCAAAAGAAACATCTGAAATATGCAAACATAAACAATTAACCAGATATGTGTGTATACAACACAGACGACCACACAAAATTACTGTTCCTTGCTCTCTTCAATCCTTCCAATAAATTTTAAAAAATCACAAGTGTTCAAAACAATACCTGGGTTAAACAATTTCTCAGCCAAGTTTATTTCAACTAATATAATGGACATGTTAGATTGTTTTTTTTTAAAAAAATCAGAGCAAAAAAATGTGGCTGTTCTTTTTAAAATGTAAATTGGAACTTGCACCTTTTGTAAATACTGTGTGACTCCTAAACCTAATGAAATGAGATATCTCTCCTCACAGTCTATTACATCATTTTATTTAAAGAAAAATAAGATTTCAAATCATATATGTCTGATGCTGAGCATAAACTGGATGAGGACCAATTGTCTGGATGGAGGAATTCTATGAGGCCCTATGTGTACTGCCAAGGCATGAGCAGAAATAGTAACTAATAACTTTCAGGAAATGGCACTGATCCATCTATCCAAGGGGGAGCAACTTTTTTCTGGCTGCCATCTCACCAAGTAGATGACATCTGAACATTTATGTTGGTCAGGCAAACAGTAAGAGATAATTAATGTCTTTCTGTGGCAGAAAAATACAATGCAAGACAGTGAATGTTCTACTAACATATTGTGAGTGGATAATGTATATGAACAAGAACTGGAGAAGTGTTCTCTTCTAGTAAGCAGCAGCTTGCTGTATATGTGATTTTTCTCTTTGATACGTTTATGTTAATGCAGAATAACAGTTACTCTTACCTTCCCCCGCCGAGTCCTGTTACGACTATTTTTGTCACAGATCATATGATTATCTCCTCTGATCTCAATACATGCATGCTTTCGAGAAAGTGCCTGCAATATGAAGATAAAATGTTGAACAGAATTTGCAGTAATTCACAAGTAGCCCATTTCTTCCATACATTTACTCTTTTTAACTGTTGAGCACTTTAGCCACATTCTAACAAACTCTAACACACCAAATTTGGAGGAAAAAATATTTCCTTATGATTCAGTCAACATGTTGACAAACAGCAGCATAAAAATCTGTCACGGCCTTTGAACCTGATATCATGAAATGGAAGATCAATGAAGTTGTCTCTTATATTGTCAATATATACTCCCATGCTAAGTTTGGTTAAAACCATTATTAATAACTGTTTTGAAGAAAAAAAATTTAATGGTCAAGCATTAAACCTTAAAATCATTATCTGAAGCTATCAACTTGTTAACTGAAGAGGCTTATATCGGTCAAAATGCTTAAATAACATTTGATCATTTCACTATACAATATCATTTAGAACTGAAGGAACAAAGACTATGTAAACCATCTCCCAAACTTTATATCCTGTTGATTTTACTGAGTCATTATTAAACCATCTCCCAAACTTTATATCCTGTTGATTTTACTGAGTCATTATTGTCTATTAAAACGTCTTGTAAGGATTAAAAATAAATATGAAAAATCTCCAGCTCACAATTGTGTCTTGTTCTATATGAGGGATGCCACTCTCCAATACTGGGTTTTGATGTTCTCAAGCTTGTTTGTAGAGTTTTCATTTCCTACATTTTTCCAAGTATAATGAATATGGTCATTAATCAAACCACCAATGTCAGAATATAGAATCTTCCTTTCAGAAACAATGACTGCAAGGCAGCTCTGGCAGCTTTATCTGCCTTTTAATTACTCTTAATACCCTTATGACTAGGCAGCCAACAACACAGATTCATCCATTTGTGTATGCAAATGTTTTAAAGGTTTGCAAGACATTCAGTGTTTAAAGGGAATCTGAAAAGATGATGAAATTTGTTTTCCTAAGAAGTTTCAATGTTGTTCAAAGATTTCAGCATGGCTGATTCAAATCCATATTTCTGAACTGTCAGTACATTGGGTTACTTCCCATGCTTCTAATTAAATGGAGGAAGTATATTAAAACTGAAATTAAATTAATTACAGAACATACAAACATTTTTTATTACTGTACTAAATTTGATAAATATATGCAAATTTTCAAGCGCACTGAGCAACTTTATGATGCATGTCTATTTACTTAGCTTTTTAAAAAAAATCTGATCAGACAGAGCCACTCAAATGTGTACAAGCTCAGCCAAACTGACACAAGATCATCCTTCAATCTGTATGGATCTTAATCATTATATACCATGTAAGATCTTGGGAATTAAGATTATTGCCAAATTCACTCTAAACCAATCAGAAATGCAATATTTCGAGTGGTAATAGGCTTATGCAATCTGATACCAAACACCTCATTAATATGTGTGGATCTCACTCATCCAACTTATGTGACTCCTTGATAATTAAGCCTGCATGCTAAGTCTGATCAAATCAGGACCTCATTATTATGTATGGATCTCAACCATTATAACACTTGTGCAAGAGCTTGATAATAAAACCATATATTCCTAATTTGTACAAAGACAGATTAGAAACAGAGACTCTATACTAGTGACATGCTCAGCCAAACAGATGCAAGACCACCTCATTAATATTTGTGGATTACTGAAATTTTCAAAATGCTTATATATATATTGCAAATCTGATCAAAATTAGATCAGAAATATAGCTTCCAGAGTGGTAACAAACTCAGCCAATTAGATAAAAGATCACTTCTTAATGATATAAACCTATATCCCATGATTTATCAGAACCAGATAAAAACATTGCTTCCAGAATGGTACCCGGCAAATGTTGACCAACAGACAATGGACAGGCAACAATCACTGGGCCATAACATAAGCACGCTTTGCCTCAAAGCCAGGTGGCCCAAATAATTTCTAAATAACAAGTTGTCAAAATTCATTTGTACATGTACAAGTCCCCTTGTTCACAAAAGCAATGAATACAAAATATATGCTGAGACATTAAACTTCTCTGGACATATTTTCAGTTTATTCTAACACAGACATGGCAGTGGTCAGACCTACATCATTTTCATTCTGGACCAATCATATATTGAAATAAGTAATATAGTGACAACCACATGTCAATACCACCATTCCTTCAAAAAAAGTAGTGACAAGCTTTTTAAGATGGTTACTATGGCTACCTTGTCTTAAGTTAAATAATCATCATTTTTATACAGGAAATCCTATATACTGTTCTTGTTTTGAAGTGACAATCCCATGTCATCTGTTCAGAAGAAGTATTCTCAAAATGGCCACCATGACAGTCATTTTGGGGTTGTGATTTGCATCATTTCAATAAAAACCAACAACATATTACAAGAAGTCTTTCTGTGAAAACCCCCATTATTGTATGACCATTCTGTCAGGAAAAGTAGCCATAAAAAAATTTTTTGGTCTTGTATGGCTGCCATTTTGGTAGGTAATACCAGGATTCTTTCCATTCAGAAGCAAGCATTTATTCTGAAAGGCACTTTAGTTAAAACTTATGTTGATGGGACTATCTAATCAGGAAGTGAAGTTATAATGGGATTTTGTAGCCCACTGAAAAGACAGACATTTTGTGAGATCAGAATAACATAATTTTCATTTTGGACAAACTTCATACAATAACAAATGGTTTACACGATGCAAATATGAGTAGGAATAGTCTTGACAGGTTTCTCAACATCACATCTGGCCATTTTGTAACATCAGATTGGCACTATTTTCATATACAATCAACTATATATAGGAAGCAATGTTGTTAATAAGATCATTCATTCAAAAGAAGTCAAAATAATAAGGTTAGATTGGCATCAATTTTATTTGGGAACAATATTATATCAACATGAATCATTTAGTGAAAACTTCATGATATTAGTACAATCTATTCAGAATTATGAACAATAATATGATTTTCAAGATGGCCACCATGACAGACATGTTGGGAGGCCCCAAGTGGCAGACTGGTCTAAAGCTCACGTCTGTTACAGATCACTGCCATCTCTTCTGTGTCTGCATGGGTTTGAGTCTCAGGCTCGACCAATGTGGGTACGTGAGAAAGCTTGCCAGTAGCTTCTCGTGGGTTGGTGGTTCTTTCCGGGGTTTTTCCTGGTTCTTCCTCCACCATTTATACTGGTTGCCATGTACAGCCTATCTTGCACTAAAAAATGGTGTCAAACCCTACCAAAACAACAACAGTTGTTGAATGTCAGATTGGCACCATTTTCTTTTAGGACCAACTAGATATCACAAAATGTCTTTCACTGAAACAACTACATCGAAGTGTACATCAACTTGGACGGTGAAAGTAATAACATGATTTTCAAAATGAACCTCAGGGCAGTCTTGGAAGTAAGACTAGCACATTTCATTTAGAATGATTTAGATATTATAATAAATCTTTTAGGAAAAACCCCTTGTCAATATGATCCTCAGTTCAGGAGGTGTAGCAATAACAAGATATTCAACATGGCCAACATTATGGCCATATTACACTTTAGATCCAAACCATTTTCATTTCAGACCACCTACAAAGCATAAAAAGGCATTTTGTTTTTACTCTATGTTTATGCAACTATTCCTTCAGAAAGAGCAACAACAACATGAATTTCAAATCATCATGACTCTAGAAAAGACAGTCTGTACATAGAATGCAAATAAAGAAACAACCTATGTGGTCAAAAGCTAAAAACAAAAACCAAAGCCAGTAAAATGTGAACTGTAGGTCAAAGTGACCATATTTTACAGGTGTGGTACTAAAACAGAAGTATACTGTTACCTAGTTTAATTATTCTAGCTTCAACAGTGAAAATACAAATGTAATCAGACAGTAAAGCATAAAATATCAGTCACAGTGACCAACTTTTGTGAAGAGAATGTAGTACTCATCATGCATCCCTACACCATTTTTATGATTCCAGGTGTGACAGCATAATAGTGTGTGTGTGTGTATATATATATATATATATATATATATATATATATATATATATATATATATATATATATATATACACATACACACACACACACACATGCAAAATAGCCATTTGCTCATGAGCAACCTTTTGTTGTATGGGTGGGGTACTATCAGAGATGCTAACAATCATCTATTTTGCAGAGAGCTAAAAACTGTACATCACCTTATATATTTGTGTACATATTTGCAATGAGACTGGTGATCTAGTCTCATGCACAAAAAGATCCTACCTTAAGTGGTAAACAAATACTGCACGTATCTTGCCTTCCGATTAAATTGTCCCCTGAAATATAAATTTTTTGTAATCATTCAAACAGGCATGCTTATTCTGCATACACAAGTGAATATCCTGCGAGTCTCCTTTTACTAAGGTTATAAATTCTAGGTTCACAATATCTACCACCAAAATTGTCAATATTAATTGATCACTGTAGGGGTTATTAGTGTTTATCAAAATGCCTTCATATGGTAACTAGAAAAACTGTATACACAGTCTTGATTTTGGAGTGGCAAAATTCAAATGGCACCATGACAGGAAGCTGCAAACTTGGATATAAAAATGCACTGAATTCAATTGTTACATAAACAAATCCTTATTTGATATTCACAAACCACCCTAACAGTTAATTGTTATGTCATAGTCCGATTACGATGATATCTGGCCTTGATACTGTAATTTAATCAAACTAGCCATGCAACTGACTAGCTATAATCTACCACCTCTGAGGCAGGAAACATGAAATGATTACAGTCGACTACACAACAGCAATTTAAAAAAAACAATAAAAAAGCCCCAGAAAAATGGTTTTGCTGCAACTTCAATGAAAACTGATTACCTCTGAATCACTGATATATACTAAGGAAATTGTTTTAAAAATTGTGTCAATGTTCTACAATTCATTTGATGACACAACAGCAATAACAAATGGGTATTTGTTTGTCCCTCAAAGGAAGCTTTTAGTGGCACCTTTAATAACACCTTCATCAAAGCAAATTAAACATATGTTGCATTTATTCAGATTTATATCAAGAATACAGTCAACAATTACATAGCTCATTTTACTAATCTCCAGCAGTTATTGCAAACTTTATCAGATGTAAAATAAATTTCATTATACAGAAAATAAATTCAGAGTAAAGTTATCTTAACTGAACGGTCTTCATGCCACGATAATTTCTGTAAAATCTGGTCAAATTATGCTCTGCAATTTACAAGATAATGTATATTTTTAGCAATGTTAACCATATTGGTCAGTAGTTTCTAAACAGTTGTCTTATAGGTATTTCTGTTTTTACTAACAGCAGTCCTATTTGATGGCAAATTGATGGCATTTGTTTTAACTTAAAAAGATCTTCATGTAATAATTTTTTGTATTAAGCTGGGTCAAATTTTGTGGAGCTCTTTTGATGAGAAGTGTTTTCAGTAATGATGGCCAGAGCTGGATGATCTGCAGAGATTACAAAATTCAAACACCTTTATGCCAGAATACCTGCCAAAGAAGGAGAATTTTGTTAAGTTCTTTAAAGGGCACTATAATTTGATAGCATATTAGAATCATTTGTACAAAACTGACTTTTCATCATGCATTTGAGTGCGTTCTGCACAGCAGTTTAATGTTTATTTTTAGTAACAGTAGCCATATTTGACAGTGGATCAGTTTCATTTGAATGCAACAGAAATGTCCTCATGACACTGAAATTTGTCCCAATCATGTTCAGAAGTCTTTAAGAAGATGTTTAAAAGATTTTCTATTTTTAGTAAATTAGAGCTATACTTGTGAGCTGCTTTTGAGATACTATCTTAAAACTCTTTGTATTTTTATCCCAGGATGCTTTCAGTTAAATCTTATCAAATTCTGAAAAGCAGTTTTTACGAAGTCTTTTATGGCACATCTGTACAAACCCAAAATGCTTTCATGCCAGATTGCAATCTACTAAGTTAAATAGAAACTGGTTTAGTAGTATTTAAAACACTGAATTTGTTGATAGATGCATGACAGATGACAGATAACACAATGGATACAAGGCCATATAATACACTTGAACTAAAAACACATACCTTCATATAAAGGAAAGATTCGTCCAGGGAACCCTTTTTGACAAGGTACTTTCAAATGGGCTACCTGTGGTATAGAAATATCTACTGGTCATCATTACACCAACAGGAAATTCAAACAATGGTATTGTATATACTGATAAATAGGAAAGCATTGACAAAATAAGTTTAATTCTAACTATACCGCAATTTTTATCAAATTTGTACCATATGCTTTACAGAAAGTTGTACTTTATGTTTACATTTATTTTTATAGGTTCATCTTTCATATTTTGTGTAATTCAATTTAAAATATTTTTAAATTTTACCTATAATTGGTATCATAAAACAACTATTGTGCAGAGGTTCCATAAAACACTACTACATACCTACATACATTGCAATTTAAAGGTATCTGGTTTGTGATAAAGACATACCTGTTTTACTGAAATACCCAACTGTACAATTGCAATTTAGCCAATACTGAAAGTGAGCCTGCCCTGAATGACAAGTCTCAAAGAAAAAATGCCTAATATATTGATTTCATATTTTCATATCTTATAGGCATAGTTCATTTGCACAGAAAAAGAAAACTTAAATCTTCAATGGAAATCAAATCAGCCTTATGGTGAAAACCACATTTTGATGACTTTTCCCTTCAGAGGAGTAGCAATATTGTTTACATAACTGCCATGGTGGCCATATTGGATGTCATAACAGCAACATTTTCATTTAAGACTAATTATACATTTTCAAAGATCTTTCGTGAAAACCCCATGTTGATCTAGCCAACGGCTCAAGACCAGTAACAACAGTAAGATTTTCAAGACGGTCACTATAATGGCCACATAAAACAACTTTTCATAGAAAATTCCAAATATGCTTATATAAAAGATTGTAGCAGACCTTAAATTAGAAGATTGGCCAAGTAGGCAATAAAAACTTACAGGTCTATTATCTTGTTCCTCATCAGTTTCATCCTCAAGGTCATATAGATTTATTGCCTGTGTCTGATCTAGATCTGCCATTTTATGAATCTTCAAGTTGGGCTATTTCTGCAAAATTATGTACAAATAAATGTTGAGGCAAACAATTTTGATACGAGTCCCTCAAAGGTTCTGATACTCAACTACTTGACTGGTTGGAAAGAATTTCCTGGAAAAAAACAATGGTTTCATCTTTTTAACTGCTGTGTAATATTCATAAGGATAATGATATTATCAAAATGGTTCTTGTATGGCCATACTTGATTAAGATCAGCACCAATTTTTAAATTACAACTTGTGCATTTTAACATGAAAAGTTACTTTGACCAAATATTTCTGGTTCAATTCAATGTCTTCTAACTTGTTTCTTATTTCTATCAAAGCATTAGTCTATTCATCTCAGAGTTCACACTAGGACTTTAAAACTATGAGTCCAGGACTCCTGATTTGGTAAAAATAGGAGTCCCACCAGCAAAAGTTGCAGTCCCACCAGAAAATGTTGCAGTCCTACCAGCAAAAGTTGCAGTCCCCACTAAGCCAGACATCACATACTTTCATGCTTTTTGGCTACAGTCGCATCTGAACTATCAGTTCTAGCAACTTTAGCACAGTTCTGAATCTCATTGAAATCTTTATTTTTCTGTTTAACCCAAAATACTCGTCTAAATTTGAAAATGGCATTTTGTCCAAGTCTCTTGATTTCGAGTTTGCTGACAATATTTATACGGCAGCAACAAAAAGTGACCGCGCTGGGCTTCGCCAATGTCACAATTTGCGATTTTGTTTTACATATTGGTGATAAAATATACCATCTGGTAATATTTTTGGTGACATGTTTGGCTAATAAAAACATTATATACAGTCTTCGGTTTGGAGTGGGGAAATTTAAAGGCACCATTATAGGAAGCCGCAAACATGCATATAAAAATGCACTGGAATCAATTGTTAGATAAACAAATCCTTATTTCATATTGACAAACAACCCTAAGGTGCACTGTTATATCCTAATATGCTTATGCTGATATCTGACCTTGATACTGTATGCTGCAATTAATCAAGATAGCCATGCAACTGACTCGATACAATCAACCACCTCTGAGGGCGGAAACATGAAATGACTACAGTCAACCACACGACAGCAATTTTAAAAAAAAAAGCAAAACAAAAACCCCAAGAAAAACATAGTTTTGCTGCAGCTTCATTGAGAACTGATTACCTCTGAAGCACCGATATATACTAAGGAAATTTTTTTAACAAATTGTCTCAATGTTCTACAATTATTTGATGTTGCTGCAGCAATAACAAACAGGTAGTTGTTCGGTCCTTCAAATGGGAGCCATTATCTATGCTTTCAATAACACAGGCATCTTCATCAGAAAAAGCCAGCAACCTTTGATCAAAGAAGTCAACTAAAATAAAAGCATTTCTTCAGTTTCCATAGTGATTAGAACATATTTATTTTGCTGCAAAATGTTCCTCCTTGCAACAAAAACGTGTGTACGGAGGACTCCAGTGTGGGTGATTTTCTGCATTCCAAATCAAAACTTTGCATCCAAATATGCGCAATTAAGCGTTTCCAAGATCTCTGAATCTGAATATTTTATTACATCTCTTTTATAATTAACTGAATCTTATGACTTGTTAACTTCTTGTAATTGTAGATAGTGGTATAAATTATAAGAAATTGAAAATAATACCTTTTTCTTTCAACTTCATGTCTTTTTTAATTGTCCCTAAATATATGCACCTCAAGAAATTAGTTTTTAGGTAAAGTCAACCAGCAAACTGCAAAGATGAAGCTTTGTCGTTATAAAACATACTGGCAGATCTGGGTCTGTGCAGTTGTTAGGTACAATCAGTAATCTTCTGGTGCATTGGTAAATCGGGTCTGTTTTTTTTTACAGTGGGACTCAACTTATAAGCAACTGCACATGTATTTAATGCATTCAAAAGTCCATTAATTTTTTTAAAATAGTTCACAACCTAATTATAATCTCATGATTTTTCCTAATTTGATTCATTTAGCATCTGAGAAAAAAAATTCACACAAAATCAAAATTATATTAAAACTAAGAACAGCTTTATGAAAGCTGAGTATTGTTTCTAACTGTTCATGGAATTGGAAACTTTTGTGTCAAAAGGTAAAAACTAGAAATTTTTAATCCTTTTTTCTAAACAAAATTAATTCACAATAATTTACCAAGAATCTTTAATATTTAAATAATTCAGATGTCTATGGCCTATGTTTGGGACAATTTAGGCAAAATAATCCCTCTTGCATCTGCCATTCTGTCTAAACAAGCCCAAATGGTACACACCTACACACAAATTTAATGGACTATTGATAATGTACAATTCATTATAGGTATCAATCTGAATGGAGTATATTCTGAAATGTGAATGTTTAAGTACAACCACAAGCCCATAATGTTGCTTAAAACTGCCTCAAAATTTCAAATAATATATATATATATATATATATATAGATAGAGAGAGAGAGAGAGAGAGATTTCAATGGCTACTGGTAATACACAATTCAGTACAGGTGGGTAAGAGAAATGGTGATAAATTATAGTAAAAGTAATGTCCAATTTCTGTCAATTAAGTATCAATCAACATTTAGCTGTGAGTGTACGCAACAGTAACTTTTAACATACAAAACTCCATACCATTTTTATCCACAGACTTTGATGCAATGAACAGCAATGTGGAGTCTACAAATATAATGAATATGAAATGACAATGACACTTATGAATAATCATTTAGTGGCAAGAAGTGGATTTTATGAAGAAACTTAACTTTTTTCTTCATTTACTGTTTGCAAATAATATGGATTCAGTCAGTCCTGAATAACCTTGATAGTAAATTCCCAAAAAAGATAGAAATGCCTGCATAACCAAACGCAGCATTTTGTGATAAAGCCAATAAGACAATTCTCCATAGATTTTGTTAATAATTAACACATTTTATTCCAAAACATTATGATGATCCACATAATAAACAGTCTGTAATATTCATATTATCTGCTCACATTGTTCTGAATATCTATCTACCGTACCACAATAAGGTCTCCATACTTTTTTTTAATGAATCTCGAGTTTAAATATTAAATGTTAACCTATCTACATCTTGGCAGATCGATCTGATATTTTAGCACTTCGGGTCTATGAATTTCATTGAATTCAGTAGCAACACACTGCATCTAAATATAAATTATTGCGTTATATTTGTTATACCACACCCACCCACCATTTACTAATTGCTCCTAAGGCTTAGGATAAGCAACGACGCGCCCTGTTAATACCTCACACATTATTCCCTATTTGTTTGTCTTCGTCCTTTTTCCAAATTAAAGAACGACAAACATCTTTCTCCACATCTTAATTCATTTCTCACCGTTAAGAAAAATAAAATCTTGAAATGATCAATATCTTTCATTCGGCATCCAAGACTTACCTTCATTGGTTTCCTATATAACTGAGCTAGGTCTATGACATAATTTAGTGTAAGCTCCAATCTTTTAAATAATTATATTAGACTTTAGAGTTAAAATGGTCTTAAAACAATCAAAATTATGAATATATTCATTTCAGATCTTGTCAGTTGATAAAATGCTAAATTCAACTAATATGTACACACATTTATTTTCGTCCTCCCTTTCCCTTCGCGCAAAATATTAACACATGCGCTCTCAAACAATTATGCTATTAGCGCATTTGTCTGACACCGTACCGGAATAAGCTATATCCCGACGTTCATACTGTACATTGACACGATATTTCATTGCCACTGGTAAGACCTGACCTTCACTGTTTCAGGAACAATTTTCACAACATTTTCAAGTTTATCAATATTTTTTGTCTCGAATATGCCGAAAAGCAAATAATATCGCATGATTGAACATATAGGCAAAGCCATTTATCTATGGAATAAAGAACAACGGCCACATAGCTGACATATTTAACACAAGTTTATATGTACACTCAGGAGTTCATACTAATTTCTCAGTAAACCTGCTTTTAAACTATTCAAAAAGTGGATTTCTGTTTTCATGGGTTATTTCTTTGTGTGTGTCTGTGTACATACATACATACATACATACATACATACATACATACATACATACATACATACATACATACATACATACATACATACATACATACATACATACATACATCATACATACATACATACATACATACATACATACATACATACATACATACATACATACATACATACGTACGTACGTACGTACGTACGTACGTACGTACGTGTGTGTGTGTGAAAATCTCGTTTGAAAGCTTTGGGAAATATCACAGAAAACCGCATACATAATTCATTACCGTTTAGAACTGTACAAATTCGATGATAATATCGATAAACTAGTGAGTAATTTAATGACAGGGTTGGAAAGGATCCTAACTGGTACTAGTGAGGCAAGTCGTTTCAATAAAAATATAATTATATAAGTATCTGAATAATTTCGTAATATTTTCCAACACAATTCAAAAGTGATATTAGTCTGTAATTCTAGAAAATAGTAAACTGTAGCTTTTACATAACGGGAAGTATGACCTTAAGCATTTGATGAATATTGGTGTCCAACCATTTTTTGAACAAACATTTGAAAGAACCTGAATGAGCTTTTCAAGTGAATATGGCAATGGCACAACAATGCTGCGAAACTGGCATTAGGGCATGTTATTCGCTGGTAAATCAGTATAAATTGAAAGGCAGGCAGAAATTATTTAACAGAAAAGAGATAAGCACTCTACAATCGTCTCCTATTGTAAGTTAATGTTAGGCAAATATTCTAGGTCAAATAAAAAAATTAAATTCGAAACAAAAGTTGAGTGAACACAAAAATTATTTGTGCAATATACAAATATACAAAACTTGATTATAATCCATTTTTCTTCGGTGGTGTGGGATGGATAGTTCACAAGATGGAATAAAACGGGTGGCGGGTGGCTGACATTTCTCACTTAAATACTACGAATTCATCGGTTAGATACATTGATAATTCGATTTTGGACTGTTAGAGATGCTAGAGATGAAAAATAACCCAGCACTGTGAAGCTTTGATTGCAAGATGAAAACTCATGCAGGCGACATGCGTACAAGGAACTGTGCAGGGAAACATAAGGCCACTTCAGAATAACTATTTTTCTACTACTTTTCGTGGTTGTTTTTCATATTTCATTGTTATAGAGGGTAAATAAGGCAACATACAGTACACAATAGCAGTAGTGGATAAATTTTCATAAAAACAGTTGTGTGCCCATCGTCTTCTTCATCATGTTATCATTACTTGTCACAGTGCTATCTTTAGACAGGGAATCGGCAAAGATTACACTATACCAACATACAGTAAACAGAAAATCACTGACTTGGAAGTTTAAACATGTCATATTAAGGACTGAACTCTCTTTCTAACAACATTTTCACGGAGTTAAAGGTCAAGGTCAACGAAGTATATAATAGCACAGCATATTGTGTCCAACACGATATAATTATTGTGTAGTGTGTCAAAGCGCACAGTAAACATTTATTTTACAGATTTTACATCTCTGAATACTTTGTTATGTTGGAATGAAATGTTTCACTAAACATATGCCATATCATGTTCAATCCAAGCATTTACATCAACACAGGGATGCATTGGACAGCAGAGTGGGTTTTCATTGTGATTCTACCTAAATTCAGCAAACAATTAGCCAATCGTTTGAGTAGATATTATGTTTCTCAGAAAGAATAATTATATTAAAACATATGAACGTGCATACTTGATATTTAAAAATAAACGTTTGTAATCTTCGATCGGGTTGGTTTGATTTTCTTTAAGCGTTCATTGAATTCAGCATTAAAATGATCGAGTGACCATAGGTTTTAAGATACGCCACCTTATCTGAAATATGCTCTCGCCTAGGTACTCAACGGCAAATAAGATAAATTAGTTGTAATTTACGGGAGAATCGTTTTCGAGAGTTTCAGCGTGGCTTTTCCTTCACAGAATAAACTATTTTGTCAAAGCTCTCTTTTTAAAACAATATTAAGAATTTAAGACTGTCACAGTACGATTAATAGACAAGAAGATAAAGAGGATGTACTAATTCTTAGTGAACGCGACACTTGTTTCTTCCTTCATCATATGGTAGAATCCGCCTTAAAAGTAATGTCTTTCAGCAACGGAACGGCTGTGTTTTCCGCGACGATGTATTCGACGACATCAGAGCACATAAACATCAAATTGTAATCATTCGTTCAGATAGTGGATCGAAAATACTTGAAGAATCGACTGTTGTTTTTTGCTGGTTTCCTTGGTGGAAGTGAGAGCTGAGTTTGACCCATAATAGAAAAGACTGGACGAAAAGATGATGGATAAAGATTAATATCATGGAATCGTCATGGCGTAAATATTCAGTTGGAGATTAACTAGCGCTGGTTATTTAAGGGGGGGGGAACGGGTTTGCTACCTCAGAGCCAGGATCATTCTTCATGTATTTGTTTTTGGATATGTTTCTTGAGTATTTATGCGACGAATATAGATTCATATATGGTAATATTCCATACCTGAGTGATATGAATACTTCTTTTCAAAGATACTTCCCAATAAGCTTTGTGATCCAATTATGTAGACAGACTTAATTTGGTCTTGAAACCACATTTGTTCTTGGGAAACACATCCACAGAACTGTCGCTAGGTAATGATAACAAATGTATAAATATTCGGGTTCGAAAACTTAAGTAAAAGGGAAACCACAACAAAAACCCATACAAGTGTGAAATTTGAGATTTCTCTCGTGTGGTCGTCATGTCCTTAGAGGAGAATTATGTGGAGTATTTACGAATTAAAAGAGCCTTCAGTTATTGTCCTGAAGTCCTTGGAACTGGTGAACTTAGCATACTTGCAACCGATTTCCAGAATTGGGGTTATATAAAGGGGAGTGGAGGGCGGGTAGAGCACATTGCGCAAGAATATTATATCGTACTTATACAATTTGGTCGTTAAGTATCACCTTTAAAGAGATTTGACAAGGACTTTTCTTGACATGTTATCACTAGAGGATCTCCTGAAGAATGTCATTGAGCCAATTTCGAGAAATCAGGTGACGGAGGTCTTGTATGAAACACGTGTTAAGAAGATTATAACATAGACACTTCTTTGATATTTTATCTCTGTGGGATAGAGGTCCATCCAGAAAACAAAGTCCTGACGAATTTCGTCGAGAGGAAACAGCGAAATAAGGGACGCCGTATGCGTACCTGGTATTATCCCCCCCTAAAAAAAACCAACAAAAACAACAAACAAATGTTAATAGAGAGTATCGATAGTTTGTACTAATTAAACACCTGATAAGAGGATGCTGATTTCAACGCTTCTTGTATTATATCTAACTAGGTACACGTTTTAACAGTAGAAAAAACTTTATAAAAAAAAATCCGTCGAGGCGATTTCGAGAAATCTACGGCATGATGGAGGTTGCGTAAGACACATGTCGTGACAGCATTATATCTTTATACAATTTTGACATAGAATCTTCTTTGTTATTTGATCTCTATGGGATAGAGTCAACTCTCGAAGGAAGTGACGAATTTCGTCGATAGTAAACCTCGACGTAAGGGTCGTCCAATGGGTACCGGGTATGAAAAACGCGCAAATATTAATAGACTGAATTAAGAGTTTGCATTAATTAAACCTCTAATTAGAGTATTTTGATTTCAATGCCTGTTGGATAGTTCCTGGTTAGGTACCCGTGCTAAAAGTACCAAAAAAAAGTATTTAGCATCGAATCTGTTCCAGCCGTAGAGAAATTTGAAGAAAATTTGTATAGCCGATTTTGAGAAAATCGTTGCAGTATAAATGACTTTAAGATGAACACATGTTTTATGGAGTTTATATCTTGATACACCCATGGTTATACGTCCCGTTTTAAAAGAGTTTGACATGTACATTTCTTTTAGAATTTATGTCAAGGGATAGAATCGACCCGAGAGAGGTCACCAATGGGTACCAGGCATAAAAAACACGAACAGTTATGATCGATTGGATAAATATTTGTACTAACATGACCCATATTTAGAGGATTTTAATTCCAACTCCTCGTTGGCGGTATCTAAATTTGTATTTGTTGCAACAGTAGAAAATTTTTAAAGGAAATTAGTCGAGCCGATTTCGAGAAACTTTCGTCTAAATCAAGGGGTTTGTGTACACTGCATGCCGTAATGTATATCTTACATTTACAGTTGAGACATTACGTACTCCATTGAAAGAGTTTTGAAATGGATCCTTCTTTGACATTTTATCTCAAGGGGATAGAATCGACCCAAGAAGGCCGTTCTGAAGAATTTATTCTATAAAAATCTGGGAAATAAGGGTACTGTGAATGAAAAACATGTACAATGTAGATCAATTGGATCAATCAATTTTAATTTGACAACTACTTTGAGGGTTTTGTTTTCAACGCTTCGTCGAGGGTATTTAGATTTATGTGTGTTCCAACAGTAGGAAAATGTTATAGAAATTAGTCGAGCCGATTCCGAGAAACGTTTGACTGTATAACTTGTTTGGGTACGTTTGACTGTATAACTTGTGTGGGTATACTGCATGCCGTAAGAAGATTATATCTTTCTTATGCAGTTGAGATATTACGTTCCCTCTTTAAAGAATTTTGAAATGGACCTTCCTGAAAATTTAACCTCTATTAGATAGAGACGACCCACAAAGGAAGCCCTGGCAAATTTCGTCAACAAGAATTAGCAAAATTAGTGGGTCTCTATGGTTATTGTTTATAAAATCACATGCACAGTGTGGACCGATTGGTTCATTATTTTGACTATTTGAACCCCCTTCTAAGAGGATTTTGATTTCAATGCTTCTTCAGCGAACACGGTATCGTTTCCAACAGGAGGAAATGTTTAAAGAAAATTTGTAGGGCCGATTACGAGATTTTCTCGGCCAGATAAAGAAGTTGATTATCACACATGCCGTAAGAAATTTATATCTTACGGGTAAAGCTGGGATACTACGTACCATCCTAAAGAGTTTTGAAAATTTCCCTTCTTTGACATTTAATATCTAGGTGATAGAGGCGATCCACAAAGTAATTTTCGTTTCATATAAGCTTATTTTAGTTTCGTTGCTGCTATGGTGGTATGTTATGAAGAGGTATTGTGCAAGACTTAGCTTTGCAAGTGAAGTAGTATAACCATCGCCGTAGCAAGCACATTTGGTCGTAGTTCGCCGAACAGGAAATGGCAAGGCGGGTGAATTTAAAAGTGTTGGGACAAGGGCTTTCGTCCACTCGGATACATGCGCTACAAGGCTCGTTCAAGAAACGCGGAAATCTTGCCAAAATACACATTTCAACTGATGATATCTCGTGTCTCATCATTTTGTACAGTTCTTCTCTCTGTTTCATCGAGTAACGACGCGCGACGACGAATTTTCTTTAAACTTTTTCTGCTGTTAGAAAGGAGCCTTGTTTTGACACAGTATAAGAGGCGTTGAAAGTAAAATCCTCTAAATAAAGGTTCCATGAGTACAACCTATGGACATTGTTTATTAACATTTGCGTGGTTTACATAGCCGGTCGCCCCTAAAGCGCCCCTTATTTTGCTGTTTTGTCTGCACGAAATTCGCCATGACTTCCTTCGTAGGTGGACTCTATCTCGCAGAGACAAATTATCAATGGATGGGTCATGTCAAGAGTGTAGAAAGAATGGATGTAATGGCCCACATGTATATAATCTTTACGGCATGTGTTCTGCTCGACTTCCTTACCTTAGTCGCGATTCTCTAGAAATCAGCTCGACAAATTTTCTTTAAATTTTTTATGCTGTTAGAACGGGGCCTAATATTGACACAGTATAAGAGGCGTTGAAATCAAAATTCTTTAAGTAAGGGTCCCATGAGTACAACCTATGGATACAGTTTATTAACATTTGCGTGGTTTTCACAACTTGATGGTTTCTCCTTATTACATATCCTCAACGTAGCAGTAGAATTTCATGCCTTATAAACATACAACTAAGACACCCTATACATGTAACTATTTTACCTACTCTACCTACGGACAGTCAAGTCATTCTTGTTAACCTCATTTCGTTTGCAACCTTGCACAATATTTGCAATTATAACAACAACACAAGGCGTCTCCAGACAATGGAGTCATCCCTTCTGAATTACTCTGTTGTACATTTTACCAGTCAACGATCACTAATACGTCACATGGACTCATATAATTGTTCCATAGAGCTATGTTTTAATAGGGACTGATCAGCTCCAGGTACACTTATGGGACTCTGACCTGGACTCACTATAAAATTATACCGTGCCATCCTGAAATCTCAACGACACTGTATTCTGTGACATTTTTCCCTTAGCGACTGGCTAATTAGTCGGGATGAGGACACCGACGTCAAAAAATCAACTGAGTGATCACTACAATATATGAACTCGTTAAAATGGAGAACTATATGCAAATGGCAGATACTTCAAATTTATTACAATATCAAAGTTGGGTCTAGATAAAAACTGTATAAAAAGGGGACTTATTAGCCCACATGTAAACGCAATATAAAGTCTTACGTCACGTGTTGTACTCGACTAACTTTATCTAGCCGAGAATTTCTCGAAATTCCCACGACATGTTTTCTTCCACTTTTTTCAGTTATTTAAATAATATCTAAAAGTCGTTGTAATCAGAATCATCTTTGTAGAAGTTCAATTCGTGCAAAAGTTTGATTCAATCTATCAACATATTAGTGTTTTTCATACCAGGTATCCATCGTTCTTTCCTATCGATGATATTCGCCAGGACTTCCTTCGTTTGTGGACTCTGTCGCACAGAGATTCAATATCAGAGAAGGTCCATTGTCAGAACTCTTTAAAGAGGAAACATAGAGGCCCAACTTCATACGTAAGGTATAATCTTCTGATCTCATGTGTTGTGCCCGACCTCTTTCATCTAACCGCTAATTCGTTGAAATCGTCTCGACTAATTTTCTTCAGTTTCCTACTGTTCGGGTTGGTTACTCTTCACGGGCTTTCAAACAGTGGTTAAAATCAAAATTTTCCGCGTAAGGGTTCAAGCATCGAGTTTGGCTGCAATCGGTTCATAGATTGTAACAGTTTTAAAAACTGTATCCGTAAAGACCCTCTTATTTTTCCTCTTGCATTGCACAAACATCGTCAAAATGTTTTTTTAGGAGCCAAATGTATCTCTGTTTAGAAGATACCATACAATAATAAATGTCAAGATCATTTTAATGGTGAACTGTAGGAACCAGATGTGAACTGAAGAGGTAATCTTCTAATGGATTTTATTGCAATTATCATATATTAATCTCCGGATTCCAAGAAATCGGGTCGACAAATTTTATTTAAACTTTTCCTACAGTTGGAAGAGAACCCTAACTAGATATTGTCCAAGAGGCGTTGAAATCGATATATTCTACTTAGGGGTTCAATAATTAGGATCAGTTCAATCGATCCAAATTGTGCGTCTTTTTCATACCCTGTGCCTGTAGCCCCTTCTTTCCGCTGATTTCTCGCGATGAGATTAATCAGGACTTTTTTCGTGGCTCGACGCTATCCCCTAGAGATAAAATGTCAGTGAATGGTCCATGTCAAAACTATTTAAAAAGGAGAGGTATTGATGTACATGTATAAGTAAGATATTATCTTCTTGCCGCATATGTTGTACTCCCCCCATTCCTTATGGCGCCAAAATTTCTGGAAATCGGTTAAATGAATCTTTTTAATGAATGTAGCTTGTGTTTGAACAGTTTCCTGAATAGAAACTGTCCATCAGAAGTTTCAGCCAAGATCATTTAGGTACGGGCTTAATTCGCACTGAGTATTGATAGATTTGATTCACAATGAGGTGCTTCATACACCAATCCGTATGCTTGTTTACCCAGTTCCAAGGACTTTAAGACAACAGTCAATGTCAACTAAAGGCTTATTAAGCCCGTAGATACTTGAAATAATTCTTCTCTAAGCACATTATGATTACATAAGACAAATCTCCAACTTCACACTTTAATGCTTTTTATGGGTTTCACGTTTACTTTAGTCATTAGTAAGCCTTTCGAATACAAATACTAATAGTTTGCGCCATGCACAACAGGACGCGACCCAGATATCTAATATAACTAATTAATCCTAGCTCAAATTAATAATGATTTATACCCACCAATATCCATACCCCCCTCCTAGACGTAGTCCGTGATTTGTCTCCAGTCAGCTCTATATAGCTGACACCAAAGAACACTTATTTCTCTAACTTTGTTAGAATAACACCACTGCATGCCCTGAGGGGCTTCTAATCTTCGAAAAGTAAGTTATAACCAATTACTCATTGAACTGTGAATAAAGAATGAATAGCCAAATGGATGTTAATAAAGACTAAGTAACCAAATGTATGCAGAAATAGCTGAATCGGGAATAAGTAACTGGTTACTTATTCATTATCCAATCGGTAACTGGTTACTTATTCCTTATCCAATCGGTAACTGGTTACTTATTCCTTATCCAATCGGTAACTGGTTACTTATTCCTTATTCAATCGGGAATAAGGAATAAGTAACCAACTTGACGTCAATATCGTATAACCGGCACAGGAACTGAACCAGACCAAAATAATTCTTATTGTGTTCTGTGAAGAACTTAGATTAAGAGACAAATTTTATCTCAATAGAGTGATAATAATATGACGCTCGAAAACATTCTTCCAATGTTCCCGTCTCTAAGCAACAGTCGCTGGTGTTGAGTATCAATACATTTGTCAAGTTTGAGCCTTCTCTTTACTTTGAAACATTCAGAATAAGTCTAAAAATGACATGGTGATTTTTCATGTTGCTTTAATTATTCTGTTACGTGTTTCCAACATTTTTTTTTTTACCTGAATGCGCAAGGAGCGATTTTGAATTATTGTTGAAAAGTTTACGGCAAACATAAAACACATTGTGAGCAGATGCAGAATAACCAAGCCGACGCCTGATTAGCTTCTCAGCATCACTAGAAATATCTCATCAGCATCGATTTTACCAGGCCCTTTCAGAACAAAATCTTTCAGAATTTCTGAGTGATGGCCAAAGCATCATCTGATGCATGGATAGTAGGCGCCTTGTCCTTTTCGAACTCCACATTTATATTTATAGGTATGACAGATTCAGCTCCATTACCACATAGGCCATCAAGATGGCTAGGGTTAGGCTATCTTTTAAATTCATTTAATCGTCCTTCATTAACTGTAGAAGGTGATAAATCTACTTTCTCTGAGCAAATCGTCAACTATATATTTTATTGTCTCAGCGCTAGGAATAGGACAGTTAAAAGTACTAGTGCTGCTAGTAGATGCTTGCTCCCCAGTACAAGACTATTTGTGCAGAAAGGTTGTATCTCTCTGCGACATTAATTCAGGCTCAACGTTGTACTGTTTCGAGCCCGAAATAACGTTTTAAGTGACATGTTTATATGGTAGTTCGTAACCAAAATTCGAAATATATTTTACACACACACAGAGAGAGAGAGAGAGAGAGAGAGAGAGAGAGAGAGAGAGAGAGAGAGAGAGAGAGAGAGAGAGAGAGAGAGAGACTCCGAACGATGCAAGCCACAAAAAATATGAAAATATTTTCAATTTAAAGTAAAATTTTAATCTTGTACAAATTAAATCCAATTCTTAAGTAATTTATAGCTTATTATTATTAACCCAATTAGTATTATTAGACATTTAATTAAATGATCCGAGAATCTAATAAGGTGAAGAGTTCAAATGATCAAATTCAGATTTAAATCCTAACTATACAAATTAATTTCATTATTTTTTATGTTAATTGAATGCAATGAAATCTTTAACACACCAGTAATAATACTTCAGATTTATTCCTTTCCAATAGATATCATGCATTTCTTAACTTCGAATATCAAACAAAATACAAAAACTAATAATTATAAAACTTATAAAAATATCTTTGAAATGGAAGTTTTGAAATAAAGTAAAAAAAGGAAAGAGAAAAAGACCATACTCAAAAATAAACTAATAAGAATTTCAATTTATAAAAAGTTCTTATTTTATATTTCTATTTAAGTTATCACACGTGATCAGTTAACCGTAATCAATAACAGCGAAAGAAGTAATTACTTGGATCAAGTGTTCTGGAGTTTACAACGGCCAGGGACATCTGGATCAAGAAGGACAGACGTGTGAACTTTACATGGTTCCAATACGCAAATTACGCAACCTCCAACATAGACAACGACCTCATCGACGGGTTCCTGAGTGGCCGAATGGTCTAAAGCGCTCTCCGCTACAGATCATTGCCATCTCATCTCTGCCTGTGTGTGCTCGAGTCTTGGATTCGGCCAATGTGGGTATCTGAGAAAGCTTGCCAGTAGCTTCTCGTGGGTAGGTGGTTCGTTCCGGGGTTTTCCCGGGTTCTTCCTTCACCTTTAATACTGGCCGCCATGTATAGCCTATTATGTGCTAATTGATTAATTGATTGATTGATTGATTGTATTTTTATGGCGCACTAGCACTGTTAGGTTATTTAGCGACCTACAATAGATTTTATATAGATTCATAAAAAGGTGGTAAAATGTTACGTATTGACCAGCGATATAGAACCAAACAGCTGAATGTGTGTGATTTCGATTTTTAACGTAGCTTTCAACAATTTTTCAGTTAAATTGCCATGATGTCTGCAGTAATATATAAAACTTCCCTATCAACGAGGAATGTAAATGGTGTGTGTTATTGAAAACAAATGAAAAGGTATTGAAAAAGGACGGTATATACCTTACACAAAACTGCACAAGGTGATAGTATAAAAGTTATAGCGTAGAATAAATGTTTACTTCTTTCAGTACAAGTGACGTTTATTGCATCAAAAAGTTCCTTCCTATCAAACATATTGTAGCACTGATCGCGCATAGATCGGAGGTCGAAACACTCCTTCATATAGTGATTAACAGTGAATGGGTCATTGGATTTGGTGGATGTTCGCCATTCAGCATGTGGAAGTGGGTTATATAAGTATGACCAATTCAAATTCCTGCGCCCTACGAATGGTTCTGTAGGAAGGAGTCTGTTCTCCTAGGATTGACTTGATTGCATTAAGATTGTTATTCACTGCATCATTACAAGATGTCTGCCATTTCTAACGTAAAGACTCTTTGATACTAGGTTTTAAATCAGTATACGGTATTTAAAAATCAGATGGATCGAGGGATAGGGCCAGTTTAGGAGCACGATTTGCTATTTCATTATCTTTAATACCAATATGGCTAGGTAACCAACAGTATACTATATTGTGGGAGGTACTCAGCTCAGTATATATGACGAGAATATTGGTTAATAATGGGTTATTCCATTTTTCTGTTGTGTAGTGACTGAAGTACAGATAGTGAGTCGGAGATGATACTGTTTAAAATACGTTTGTTTTCGATATATTGCAGCGCAAGGTCTATTGCTCTGATTTCGGCTGAAAAAAATAGATGTACCATTTAGTAAGCGAACTTGTGTTGTGTGTTTTCCACTAAAGAAGGATTTTGCAGACTCTTTCTCAACCTTTGATCCGTCCGTATAATTTCTTGTATAGTTTTTAAATTCGGTGAGGAGTAAATGAAAAAAATTGTGGAAGATAGAAGGGTTTGTCTGAGATGTTTTTCCATCATATAGCGTAAAAAGTACTTTTGGTTGTTTAAGTAGCCAGTGAGTTGTTTGGGTTTTTTGGAAAGAACAGTTTTGGTAAGGCTGAATGATATTCTAATGCCAAAGAATGGTATGGCGTTTGGTTTATTTCCGTAAAAGGTTTTGTATTTGAGTTGAAAAACATCTGAAAAAGCAGGGTTCAGAGGGTTTGATCTTAATTTGAGAGCATACAGCATTTCTCTACGATGTGATAAAGGTGCTTCGTTCGCTACAGCGAGAATACTTTCACACGGGGATATCTTATATGCTCCCAGAGCGAGTCTTATTCCTTGATGATGAACTGGATCAAGCATCTTCAGATAGGACTTCCTTGCTGAACAATAAACAACGCAACCATAGTCCAGTTTAGAGCGAGAAAACATTCTATATAAATTGAGGATGACTTTTCTATCAGTACCCCAATCTGTGTGTGCTACTACTTTAATTAGATCTAGATATTTCAAACATTTAGCTTTCAAGGTCTTTAGGTCTGGAATAAAAGTAAGTTTTCTGTCGAAGATAATACCTAAAAACTTTGTTTCCTCAACAACTGGAACGGGTGTTCCGCCCAGGGTTAGTTTTGGAATTGCTTCATCCATTGTAACGTTGGTGTTCTGAAGAGAGATTGGGAAGTGGTCACTGCTGTGAAGGTCATTAGCGACCTTCAAATTATAATCCAAAAGTAGCGAAGGGGAACAAATTGTCAAATCGATACATATATATATGTACCCGTTCCACGATGTAAATATGTCGGTGATTTGGTATTATATAGACAAATCGTGTCTTGAAATTAAATCTTCTACTTTTGTGCCCTGTCGCTTATATAGTTTGATCCTCATAAAATGTTATGGATATTAATATCACTGAGTAGAAAACATGACGCAGGCAATCGTTGAACAAGGTTCTCTAATTCATTTGGTAGTAGGTTTGTGTTAGGTGGTATATAAATAGAACAAAAAGTAATCTCTCGATGTTGAGTGACATTGACAGCAATGGCTTGCAAATTTGTGTTTATAGGATGATGCTATGAGGGGATCTATTGTTCACAACAATAGTAACTCCTCATAAGTCCCTGTCAGCATTTTGAAAGTAGGTGTTAAACAGGGAGTAGTTTTTGAGTGTGATGTTATTCGTATCTTTCAAGACTGTTTCCTGAAGGCATAGTACTGCAGGATCATTTTCGTTTAAAAGCAGAAGAATATCATTATAGCTGGCTTTAAGTCCTCGACAGTTCCATTATATGATGGTGTTCTTCATTATAAATTTAAAGCGGAGATTGTGGAGCTAGGTTAGTCCTTTCGCGGGGGAAATCTGTGTGGTTATTTCTCTTGAGGAAGTACAGGGGTGAATATTTTGTTGGTAGGTCTAGAGCCACCTTGAGCACATGCAGCAATTTTTTCGGCATCCATGCTCTCAATGTCTCCAAACCAATTATAGAGTTTAATGGTGTCATGTGACCCCTTTTGCTGTCTATTTCTTTGAGATCCGTTATTACTCCTTGGTGATTTCGGTGGTGGGGTATTATTGAAAGTTGTTTCAGTAGATGCCGTGTTTTTCTGTGATTGGTAATGGGATTGGGGTAGCGCTTGATGGTGAATCAGGTGGATCTGTCTGAGTTTGAGCGTCCTTCGTTGTATTGGAATTGTTTTTCACTACAGTGGAGAAGGATGGGCCAGGAATGGATGCTTTTGCCTGTAGAAGTTTTCTGGCCTCTGGATAGGGAATGTTAGAAGTGTACTTTACTCTGTATTTCCTTCTTTTGTTTTTAGGTATCACAATCTTTGGAACTGGGCTGGTGCTCCTTTCCACGGCTGACACAATGTGGAGACGCTCTATACTCATATTCCTGATAAGAATGGTATCCACATTGGTCACATATTTGGCTTTTTGAGCATCGGTCTTCGTGATGGCTATATTTCTGACATTTATAGCATCGTGTGCTGAAAATGGCGTTAAACCGTACAACAATAATAACAACAACCTCATCGACGCCATGGAATCGGTGAAGAAAGATGCTAGATATCAGTTACATATTCAAGTCCCAACACACAAGATACTAACTAAATACGGCACATGTCATTATCACTCTCTGCCCATTGTCACCACAGATAAAGTGCCTCGCAGAGAACGTCCGCGGAACCTTTTATTTTAAAGAACATACACCGCGAAATGGCTTCTCCTCTGACGATCTTCCATATCGCTCGCCCTTTGCGACGGCTCTCTGTCAGTTTGATTGATTGAACTATCGCCTGGGTTTTAATCCATGGTTGTTAGCTTACTATTAACATGTTCTTCCTTCCTTTTGATACCTCTCAAATTATTTGCATCTATGCGTTTCATATACGAGTGTCGTTTTATCTCTGTAGAAACAGACGATCAACTGCTTTACTTACATGAACTGGACAACCCAGTACACTTAGACGTTGCTTCAGTTTTGCTCAGTGCTTATAGTTTAATCTGGTTTGCTTTTACTCTCTTCTTCCGCATTAAAATAAGAGAAACAACAACACTTCCTATGGCATCTTAATGATAACTGCCCATTTATTTAAAGTAAATATTAATCAGGGTAACTGTCATGTCGTACTTCTTTGCAATTGTTTGTAAGAGAAATATGAAATCAAATCAACATGCAATACATTTTCAAAGATATGGATTCTAATACAGTTGAGTAAGAGCTCTTATAGTATCTATTTGTGTGGATTAGCTGATCAAGGAAATTGTACACATGTCCTTCTCTTGTCTTCCAAACCCTACAAATTGTATCACATTCTGTAATTCGATGCTGTATATCTCAATTCAAACTTAACCATTCAGCATAATAGTTGATATATACACTGTGTAATTGTTGCTAGTAGTAACCTATACTTTATATTTATGTTTCTGACATGCAAGATCGATGCTTTCTCCGTTGTCGCTATTCACAGTCATTCCCTTTAGTACTTTGTTCATATACATTTCTAAATTACAGAAACCTTCAGTTATTAATATGATCGTGGCATTACTCTGATGAATGAAAAGCGAAAGATTTTACCCTTAAATTCATGGATATATGAATTTGCCATACCTGTTTTTTTTTTTCTGTAAAGATTAAGACATATATCTCTTTCTCTGGCCGATCGTCGATGGCATTTAGCTTTAGTTTACATAATGGAAATACCAACTTTTGAAGATTCACCTCTTAACTTTTAGCCCTTAGATCTGCTAATGAATTTTCAGAAGTTTCTCTGATATCTCTTTCTTCATATTACTCCCTCGGCTACACTGTTCCGAGTCTCGCTATCTCTGTTTTTTTTATTATAGGTCTTGTATTTGGAGTGATACCCCGCTGAATCTGTCTGATGAATAGCATTGCAGAGTGTGACAGATTTCTAATTCAACGGGATACCGTCTTAGTCCTGGCTTTTTGTATGTTGCCGATTTGGTCGCAGTCGCCGACTGAGTCGCAGACTTGTCTTAGGGTCACCGACACAGTCGCAGTCGCCGACTGTTTCACCGATTTGTCGATAGGTCACCGACTGGTCTTCCTCTGGTCGCCGACTTGGTCGCAGAGTCAGCGACTGGGTCGGAGACTTGTCCCATGGTCGCCTACTGGTCTTTCTTTAGTCGCCGACTTGTTGCAGTCTTGGTCGCCGACTGTGTCGCAGTCGCCGACTGTGTTGCAGATTTATCGCAGGGTCGCCGAATGGTAACAGAGTTGCCGACTGGCCTTTCTCTGGTCGCCAACTTGGTTGCATACTTGTCGCAGTCGCCGACGGTGTCGTAGGGTCGCAGACTGGTCGCAGAGTCGCCTACTAGTCGCAGAGTCGCTGACTTGCCTTCCTCTGGTCACCGACTGTGTCTCAGTCGCCGACTGGTCTTCCTCTTGTCTCCGACTTGGTTGCAGACTTGTCGAAGGTTCCAATATTGAATGTGCTAACGTGTCAATGAATCAATGGCCTGAATTTGTGATGATGTGCTATCTGCTTTTAATATATAGCAATAATATAATCCAAACTTGTTCTTGTCTCAAATCTTTATAATTCTAAGTTGACGTTTCAGTCCAAGAATATTATAGATGAGTACTTTTTTGTCCAAAGAATAATAAATTGAATAAATAACTCTACCTATATAAAATGCTGAGCATAACAATAAGACTGATTCTGCCTCATACGTTGAATGCAAGAAGCGATAATTTCTCAAGTAAAGAAATTCGTAAACCCATCTACTTGCCATTTACTGAAAATATTGTAACTTATTGGAATGTTTCATTATAAAGCATTCTAAGTGGTCAACAAGGCTTTGTGTATTACTAAAGTTATAATAAAGAACATGGGAAACATCAGGTATACCAGGTCAAACGATGGGGAATACGAACATCCTATACCCAGACCCAAATAAATACATTTACCTCCTTTGATAATGATTCTAATATTTTACCCACTCTCATAGAGAAATTTTAGCGATGAATGACTTGCTTGCAAAATAAAAATTACTGATCAGTTATACGTTGAACTTGATTTTGTATAAGATCAAGTCCAAAATATACTTATGCATAAAACATAATCATGGAAAACGAAACTTACAAACAGTACAAAAATTAATATAGATATCACTACTTTACTATTAAGAAATAGTATATCGATATATTTTATATTATATATACTGTCATAGTAAATATTTTGACTCATTAAGATATGGTTTTTAATAGTTAATAAATTACACTTAGATATTTGTGACAGTAAAATTTAAATTCGTTTATTTTTTTCAGACATGTTTTAATTTTTAGATCTCTAGTTATTTTTAGGATTTATATTTATTTTGGACAACTCTGCTTTCACAGTTTGAAAATATCAGTTTTAACGCAATGAAGAACGATATTTAATTCTGGATAGTTTGATAACTCTGTCAAATGTTCGACAAGTTGTGCCAGGGTTTTAACGAAGATTTTTTTGACAATGTTGATTATACATATTTTCATGTCAAAAGTATATTTTTATCACGAGGAAAGTCCACCTTTTTGTGAAATCTTTTCTTCTTAAAGAATTGCTAAGATAATGAACATTTACTACTGTTCGACTCGTACTCGCGAGTTATTTTCAGAATGGTGGACTAATGAATGTGTCGAGTTGGCACATTATTGAATTGCGTGATTTTTAAACTAAGCCTACTGACATTACTTGCCCTTGGAAAATGTGTATTCATTCCATAGTACTGAGTAAAACAGGTCGAAATACACGTCAGGTGTACGATATTCTAGACAATTTAACATCGTATGTGCATACTCAAAGACACTGTTTACTTGTCTCACAGGCAAGATATCGGGAGCAAATGAGAACCAATGAGTACGTTTTGTTCCAAATTCTAAAACAGATGGTGGCCGTTTGCTCTGCGCTTCCTAATGCCACCAAATGCTAGACTACATTCGCAACTTCGAGGTCAGTCGTTTGCATCAGATCTCGAATGTGAAGTTGGAGGTATAATATTAAACAAACTCCAATACAAGCATCGGTAAAGCACCGGATTCTCATTGGCTCATTCGCAGAAAGTTCACTGGCAAAGCCGCTTATGTACTTGATAGAAGCTTATGTACGTGACTGAAAGACAAGCTGGTTCAACTTTTTCTTAACAATTACATGTTGGTTCAACATTTTTCTAACAATTAAATTAAGATCACAAGTAATGGAAGTTGATACCTGACATTCGGACTACTTCAGCTATATACGAAACAAAGACTGACAGAGAAGATACGAAAGAATAAAGTAATTTAATAGAAATTGATCACCATTTTAGTACACAATTGTCCCTACACGGCTGTGTGTGTGTGTGTGTATATATATATATATATATATATATATATATATATATATATATATATATATATATATATATATATATATATATATATATATATATATATATATATAGTCTGTTATGTTAAATATATATTTTTAAACTGTACAATTTCAAAAGAACACCATTTTAAATGAGTGATTGTTTTCTCCCAGCAAGTGTTAGACTTAATTACAGCCAGGTAGCGTCTTTGATCATCATAGTTAAATAATCTGATAATTGTGGTATCAAGGTTATTAAGTTGCAGCCAGGGTTTTGAGTAAGTCATGGAAACTTTTATGAAATGGAAATTATAATTTTGCACATATGTTCTGGAATTTACTAATAACAAAAACAATAACATGTAATTAAAACAATGTTTGATCTTAGTATATTAAAAAAAATTATAATATTGACAATGGCTTTACTATCGTCAAAGGCCAATGATCTTTGTTGTTTATATGTCTTCCAACATCAGGAGGATTGCATCGAGCTTTAGAATAAAATTTATGATTCTTGTCCGACAGACGTCTTGGTATAGAAGCTCGAGCATGTATTTGCTTGGAAATTTGTCAGTGGCTCTATAAATTGCAGTATTTTCTTTTCTAGGTATAGTTGTTATAACATCTAGCAAATCAATATATCGAAACATGTCTTCGTGCATTTAAGCATCTAGAAAAGGAATATGAATCAGTTGTGGGAAGAATACACAATGCCCTGCAACCGAGCGACGGACAGAAGCAGACATTTAGCCAAGTCATCAGGGCCGTAGTCACACTGCCACTCATGGGTTGTTAATAGCCGTAAAAATCAAAACTGAGGTATTTTGCATGAACTTGATCAATCTGTCTAAATATTGGGTCCATTCTATCAATCTGTTACCAACATTATATATATGTTAAATTAGAATTCATTTACTTATAATTAATGTTTGTTAAATCCAGAAGTATCACTTTTTTATATACATCATCTTCCAAGCTTTCTGCTATGTTAACTAACTACACATTCCAGCTTGACGAGGAATTTCTGAACTCGATCATGAGCAAACCGTTCTTCAGATTTGATGCTATCGTTGGTAGGAAGCGTCACCTGATCTTTGCCACTAACAAACAGCTAAAGCTACTCGGAATAACCAAAACCTTGTATATTGATGGCACATTTAAAGTAAAGAAGCTTTTTATCAACTGCCATCAGTATATGGATTTGTCAGATCCGGTGATGATATGAAACAAATACCACTGTGTTTTTGCATCATGTCGGGAAAAAAGAAGAGACATTATAAAAAGGTGTGTGTGTGTGTGTGTGTGTGTGTGTGTGTGTGTGTGTGTGTGTGTGTTGAGGATGAGAGAAGATTTTGAAAATTACTTTTGTAACATATGTGTAAAATAATGAACAATATTTTAGCACAGAAAATAAACTTGCAATATATGAGTCTAAATATACGAGAGAATTATGAGAGAATCAGCAATTAAATTAATTTATGTGCCTTTAACATACGATTCTACGTCGGCTGGCATTCTTGCATTATTCGTGCAATATACTGGAAAACTTTCAAAACATACTAGCAAATAAGACACTAAACGAATCTAAACTATCATTATATCCATATATAGTTTTACTTTTTTCCCGCCATTTTCAGGTTTATCAGTTAATCAAAAACCAATTGCCAGAAAAGAAAGTCGGTTATTTTGTTGGTGACTTCGAAATGGATCTTTGGCAAGGGCTCAGAGCAGCTTTTGGAACCCTGCAAATACATGGCGGTGCATTTGAATTTGGAAAGGCCCTTTGGAAAAAGGTTCAAGAATTGGGATTACAAGTGAACAACGTTCAGTGAACTCCTTTGAGCTATGATGCATATTAGTCTAGTTCTAATTTCTTCGACTTTGGATAACCTGTTAAAAAAATTCGAAATATTTTAAATCACTTATAAATCGCACATTTTTGGGAAGTTCAATATCTAGAGAAGTCGATTGTAATTTCTTTAAGAAAATTTATAATTTTAATTTCTAACGATTGAAAAAGTTACCTATGTTCGTCAGTGTTTGTTTCATGTTCATCACAAATAATTGTATTTTCTTTTACAATTTAAGATTGTCTATCAGGAACTCGATAGTACGAATAAACTACTGCAAAAGGTTTTCGCTTTTCCCCTATTACCAGCAGACGACATACCACGTTCACTTGCAGAGTTACAAAGAAGAGTTGATCCAGAGGCATTGAATGAGCTGTCATTCATAAAATACGTGGAAGTCAATTGGATTAACAATGGCACATGAACTGTTGACTCCTGGTCAGTTTATGGGAGAATCATCAGAACCAATAATGATGTGGAAGGCTGGCATAATTATCTGAACAGAAGAGCTAGAAAGGGAAATTGCTTTTGTATCTATTCATAACTTTACTTTATAAAGAAGCCAGATAAATTGGATATGTAGTTTATCTGTTGTAAGAGAGGAAGATAAGACATCAAAAGAAACAGACAACAGAGTTCAGGATCGCCTTCTTAAGTTATGGGAGAAGTATGGAAACTACCGAATCATCACGAACTTCTTGAATAAATGCTGTGCCAGATTGTATGACCCATGTTAGATATAGCTTTCCAAAATGGACATTTTTTTTTATCTTCACATGCCTAGTGTGTTGTCCATTTATAGGTATAGATATACCCATCGTAGCACTAAGTGAATGCCGTTTGTTTAAATAAACGATAATGCCTTTGAACTCTTGTGGACTTATTTTAAACAGTAATATCAGAATTGTAAAAAAAACAAAACAGAGAAAATGAACTCCTTTACTGCATATGACCATGATCGAAATGTAAAGTTACCAAGTTGCAAAAATTATACTGCAGCAGATAATATTTATATTTTTTACTTCAAGTTAGAATAATGGTTAGAATAATAGTAACTGATGTTTTATCTCAATAAATCTTAAAAAAGTTTAAATCAGCTAGAGAACATATTGAGGTAAAAGAAATGCACTCAAAAAGATGCTAATGTATTTAGTATGCAGTCTTATCTTTATTATTTTAGCAGGCTTTACATGCCTATTACAGGTAAATGAAATAAAAAGGAGAAAAAAATCATAGTTATTGTTTAGAAGTATACTGTTGCGCATCATAATTTGTCAGTTCTACTCAATCATGAGATGTAATTTGGATTAGCGTGTCGATTTAAATATGCAAATACATGCTTAACATTTCGAAAATAAATATCTGAAACTAGTTTTTGTATATCTTTATAGTTAATTACAATTTTCATTCCTCGCCCCTCATTCAGCTCGATGACTGAAAGTAAAGACTAACTCGAGCGAGTAAAAGAGCGAGACAATGAAACACTATTTTGGAGATAACTAACATTAAAGTGTAAATTTTCTAATGACTACTGTAAACGATAGATTAATTTTCTGATCTGTCTTATTACATAAATGAAGAAAAAGGGTAAATTTTATCTGATATAACGGCACGCTGAATGTAAATAAAATGGAGAGAGAGAGAGAGAGAGAGAGAGAGAGAGAGAGAGAGAGAGAGAGAGAGAGAGAGAGAGAGAGAGAGAGAGAGAGAGAGAGAGAGAGTGTGTTATTGTATGAAATGAAATCTTAATGGTAAAGTAAAGTCAAATGAGGAAAATTTCTATAAATGCCCGATATTTCCACTGATTGGGCGAAATGTCATGGGCCGAAATGTCCATTGGGCGAAACATCTCTGTACCAGGTGGGAAGAAATGTCCGATGAAGTGGGGCGCAATGTCATGGGCTGAAACATCCATATGATGAAACATTCATATTTCGCGCAATACATATTCATCTTTTGCAAAGAAAAAAAAATCAACAGGTTATTTTAAAAATACCTTATATTTTCTTAGGTATTGTTCAAAGAACTCTTAATTCAACTTATTCTTGTATACGATTAATGAATGTAATATTGGTTATGCAGCTTGGCTTTGCTTCACATGTGCAAGTTAAATAAACTACATAAAAATACCTTCCTCAACAACAAATAACCCCAAAACCAACCCAACAAACAAAAAACTGCTAGCTTAGCTATGTCATTTTCACACACACACACACACACACACACACACATATATATATATATATATATATATATATATATATATATATATATATATATATATATATATATATATATATATATATATATATATATATATATATATATATATATATAAAGAATACAAATCATATGGCGAATAACAACCCTCTCAAGCGTACTGGATCCACCAAGGGATCACGTCTGTCAGGGATTAATTAAAATAGATGCAATAAACTGACGACGAACAGTACGAAACTAGTAACTAACTAGCCTAAGCGCTTTCGACTCTTAATGAGTCTTTTTCAAAGGCAAATACAAAACATAGTTACGACAAACAAATAAACACAAAAACGTTGCGTTTGTAAACCTCTACATTTCTATCTTCACATGTGCTAAAACTATAAATACAACCAGCTTGTATAGACTAGTTGCGGAAACTGAAAACGTTGTATAATTCCCTAAAAGTCTACAAGCCAAAGCGACATCTATTTTTACTTTGTGTACATATGTAACGCAGATTATATCCCGGATATTTGGTTCTATACCGGTTATTCTTATAGTAAAAATTGAAGGATAAGAAGACTAGAAAATGAAAACTATGCACTAGTAGAATTTAACATTTTCTAAATCTTCTTATCCTTCAATTTTTACTATAAGAATAACCGGTATAGAACCAAATATCCGGGATATAATCTGCGTTACATATGTACACAAAGTAAAAATAGATGTCGCTTTGGCTTGTAGACTTTTAGGGAATTATACAACGTTTTCAGTTTCCGCAACTAGTCTATACAAGCTGGTTGTATTTATAGTTTTAGCACATGTGAAGATAGAAATGTAGAGGTTTACAAACGCAACGTTTTTGTGTTTATTTGTTTGTCGTAACTATGTTTTGTATTTGCCTTTGAAAAAGACTCATTAAGAGTCGAAAGCGCTTAGGCTAGTTAGTTACTAGTTTCGTACTGTTCGTCGTCAGTTTATTGCATCTATATATATATATATATATATATATATATATATATATATATATATATATATATATATATATATATATATATATATATATATATATATATATATAATTTTGGGTATAGTACCAGTCACAAGTGGCAAGTATTCACTTCATTTGGATTCGTATGCATTCATATTCCTTTGTGAGGTCATTATTTATTATAAATACGACACAATCAATGTTAAAGTTCGTATACATTATTGAACGAAATGAACTTGGAGGTGTGATCCAGTACAATCGGGACTGAATATCACATTGAAAGCTATGCATATTGAGAAACAAATTCGTACTATCCTCGGTTGTGACGTTTCCACTATACATGCCCTTTTTTGATCCAAATTTATAATAATACATGACCACCATTTTTAAAGTCAATAGTGACAGATAATTTTCGTCTGAAAGTTTCTTAGTGCAGAGCATTCAATGATCAGGATTTAATAGACTTTGGTTTAAGAAAATTAGTGTCAAATTTTAAAAGAACAATTTATATTTAATTTAAAATGAGTAAATACGCATACATGACCCATATGACTTGTACTATTATTCATCCATTGCACTTTCAGAAACTGGTATTGTATTGTCTTGCAAAATTCGTTTTCTTATTTTTATTAACTGCAAAGGATAAGGCACTTTAACCCAATTCAGGCTGATTTTATTTTATTTTATTTTTATTTTTATCTTTTTATACAAGGAACCAGTCACTTGAGTTATCTGTTAGCTTAGAACATGTACAATTTCCACAAGTAGAATATAAGTTACAGTACATGAAAGTAACATAGAGGTATTTCAACATTCTCTTTATGGTGCAGTTATCAAATGTAAACAACTTCACCTTGAACCCGCCACTCTCTCAGAAGTTCGTAACATACGTAGATGTGTTACGTAGTCGATCCAATCATAAGTATAGGCAAGGTTTACGTTTCTTTTTGTCGAGAAATTTCCGGCGAACAAAATGTATTGTATTTAATGGCTAGACTACTGATGTATCACGGAACCTATGTTTTCTAATTCCCATAAATCACTTTATGATACAACAGGGGACCAGTCTAGACTTATGACAATATATCCGGTTTCATAAACTCTTAAAAGTCGAGCAAATTAGAGAATCCGACTGGAGTGTTCTAACTTGGGGTCGGGGAAGGATATCTTAATGTGTTCTATCTCAAATTTCGTTCTGTGATGGGAGTCACGATCCAAGAACTCTCCAAAGGGGATGGTAATACGCATCCATTCTCGTACTGCTGTCATTAAACTCATTCATTTTGACATAGCCACGGAAAGTTATTATTCTTCAGTAAGAATAGTGAACGTAAAATCTACAGCCGATCAAGAGTTATTTCCCCATTAAGATTTTGACAATAATTTGTAATCAATTTTTAGTAAAATAACGGGAAGGGATTGTTTGCTGTATCAACAGAAAATATACAAATGATCAAACGTAATAGTTTTTGCATATATTAGAAACAAGTAGGCAGTATCATAAACACTTGTTTTGCCCCCTCCTTATAGTCTTGTTTATCGTAAATAATTTGGATAATAAGACAGGGAATTTTGGGAAATATTTCCATGTATTTAAAAGTTATTCTGTTGCGACTTCTGGTTTCCGGCAGCTGTTTGTCGTTTTATTTTGCTGTTATTTTCAGTATATAGTATTTTTATTAATGTTAAAACTGATAATAGTAAAGTTAAAATTATGGTAGTTGTATCATGCTACATTATGCCTTCAGTTCATTGCTAACAAGTGCATTAAAAAAAAAATAAGTACATGTAACCATAACACACTTAAAAAGAAACCGATTTTAAAATGCTTGTCGTGAAATCTGAAGTAAGAATTAAGAAACATAATGTAGATTTAGTGGAAAGCTATAGAAATACAGGCAAATTTGTTATTATGTAGAGATTTAATGTACATATGTGGAGATGTCATACACATGTATATTGTTATGTAGAGATATTTTGTATATCTATGTACATTATTATAGATGTATTGCACATGTGTGTTGTTATGTAGAGATGTCTTTTGCATGCATGCTATTATGTAGAGATGCCATGTACATGTATGTTATGTAGCAATGTTTTGTACATGACTGTTCTTATGTACATGTATATTATGCAAAGATGTTATGTATATGTATGTAGTTATATAGAGTTGTCATTCACTTTCGTGTACAAAGGATGTTAAAAAGTATTTTGGAGATGTTCAAAAGTGGATTAGTGATGTTTAAAAGTAAAGTTCACATGTTTAAAACTACATTAGGGAAGTTTAAAGATGCATTAGAAATGTTTAAAAGTGCATTAGAGATGTTTAAAAGTGTGTTACAGAGGTGTATTAGGGAAACTGCATAACTGGATTAGTAAGTGCTTTGATAATTCTCATTATGTTGCATGGGGTACATACACATCCTGCCAGAGACATCTGCCCCAAATCTATACTTACCCCATGGTGACTTAGCCCCATTACTAGGAAACTCAAAACACATACACACAGGTGTGTGTGTGTGTATTACAGGGTGTATATATACACTTTCCTAGTTATGATGCAGTGGCTAAATCACTAGTGTATAGTATAGAATAGATTTGAAACAGATATCTTTAATGTATCTTGATTTATATTTACATTCATAGCAGCCACATACATGGTTATAGGGTGAGATTCTAAATAGCTTCCAACTTAAGATCAAGTGGGCAAAGTACTTGTGTGTTAAGGCTGGATCATGGGGCTAATGGTGGCTGTAATTTGAGGATTGTTGTTTTATGCCCAGTAGGTGTATGCATGGTAATATGGGAGCTTAGTTTCCAAGATATGTACCACAGGCTGGTTCTGTTGGAGTCAGTGTTCCCACAATAGTCATTTCCTATCATTTCATATGTGTTCAGAACACATGACATTTTTATTCATAATATGGTTTATATTGATTAAATATGCCATGATTAAGTTCTGATTAAATGCTAAGATGTTTTGCATAAATTGAATCCATCAAACATTCTCAAGTCATTTTTAGTAAATTTGTGTAAAATATGTAGTTACATTGCTTTTCTAGAGCTTTTGTCAGAGGGACTTGAGTGGCTGGGTGGTTCAAGGCATGTGTCTTTTTAGTTTACTAACATCTCACTTCTCGGCAAAAGTGGATATATGAGAAAGTTTGCCAGTATCTTCCATTGGATCAATTTTTCTTCCCAGGGTTTTCTAAAGTTCTTTCTCCTCTTAGTGTACTTGCTGCTATATATGGCCTGCCACCCTGTATGGCCTGCCATGTGTTGCAAAATAGAAATAAACATGCAAAATTAACACGAAAATGTCATTGTTTCTTGCTCAGTAAATGTATTTATGGGGTTAGCTTCTCAATAGTTTCCAAGAAGTATCCTCAGAGATAAGTTGGTAAAGTGTTAAGGTTTAACCCATGAGCCATCATTAGTTGCACTTCTGGTTTGGACTTCATGTCTGATAAGTGTACATATGGTCATAGGGTATGGATCTCAGTATCAGGGCTAACTGTACAGAGGTTTCGGAAATGTTTAATTATACATGTTTGGATGCATGTTTTTGATCTGGGACGCAGAAAATCACTTACCCAGGAGTCCTCCTTATGCACGCAATATCTGGACAGTGAATTCAAAAGCTTGTCAGTCCTGCTTCAATCGCCTGTTGATCAATTGATCATTTTAGCTGTGCTGATATTTACAAGGAGAGAATTCAGTGGCGGAAAGACCCCCAGATGTACATGTCACTGTAAGAGTACATCAGAAGTATGTGATGCTTATAGCTGGGCGGCAAGTTCAGAGACTTTCACTAGCTGCTAAGTGGTGGGAAAATCTACTGATATTTACAATGACTGAATTCAGAGGCAGAAAGACCCAGTGATGTGCATGTGGTCATTATCAGAGTTCATCAAATGAACAACTTTAGCTTTCATTATTAAGTTTGCAATGGGTGTTGGGCAAATTTCTTGCTATACCACTAAATGGAATATTATGGAATTGCTGCAGACTATTAACAAATACAATCCAAATGCTTTTGTCATAGCTAACAGTGCATGCTTCATGTTCTTAATGGTTCACTGTATATTTTAGGGACTGGTTTTCACCACAGCTATTAAAAACTGATGTCATCTTCCAGTTCTAACACCTAGATGCATACATGCATCCTAAAATTTATGGCAAACTTGTTTGAATCAGCAGCAGCTGAACATTTAGAGGATGGGGTCTGCTGAATTCGTTAGATTGTCTCTTTAGGTAATCATTGATCTTCAGCATCATAGTTATTAATGGCATATTAATTGATAAAGGATTTTTTTTTCAGGTGCCACTTTTCCCAAGCCTGGTCAGATAGTTTCAATCCATTATACTGGTGAGTGCATTGCAACACATATTTCTGCCAAAGATTTCATGTATTAGGGTTTCATTTCAGAAATGTAAGAATTGTATAGATATAAAGGCATTTAGAAAAGGAGGTTGATAAACATTGTCCTTCTTGAGCAGGTTTCCTTTGAGGTGAGGTATCCAGTAACACAGTTTTGACTAAGTCTTAGCTTAAAGTACATTCAGTCCAACAACTAAAAAAAGAAACAAAAAGAACATCTGACATGCATTTATCAAGAATGTAAAGTTGAATGTGGCAGATTATTGCCTTTACTAGGATAACAGCTATTTATTCCAGCTTGAAAAATAACCACATTTTGATCATAATTCAGTCAAGTTTGACCCCGAGTAGCCCAGTGGTGTAAAGTTTGCCAGTAGCTTTTCGTGGGTCAGTGGTTCTTTGCAAGGATTTCTTTGTTTCTTCCTCCACCTGACCACCATGTATAGCCTATCATGTGCTGAAAAATGACATTAAGCACCACAAACAACCAGTCAAGTTTGATGTTATTTAACATAATAGCTTTGGTTAAAGTTAGTAAATACAATTCTGTACAATAATGAATTAAAAATTAATTCCTTACATATTCTTGCTTTTAGATTTGCTTTTTGATAGAAAAACTTGTAGATATTCACTGGCTTCAAATTAGTATGTGCTCCAAATGTTTAAAAAAGTTATATACATGTTGCATGTGTTTGCAATTTTTATGCCATTCCCACTGAATGTAACTGATCATCAGAGACTCGGGACAAGATTGGATTTGAATTGATTGAATCATCATTCTGGGTTTTACTTTTCAAACAACAAAAAATTAAATTTTTGGTAAAATATTTTGTATTACCACTAATTTCATGGGGTATTAATTTGTATTCATTTTATTGTTGTTCCAAACAATGAATTTAACAACCCAATAAAAATTTGCTACATCTGATGAAGCTACCCTTCCCCCATACTTACTGTGTTTCTGTTCTTGTTCTGGGGCTTAATGCCATTTTTCAGCACACGATAGGCTATACATGGTGGCCAGTATTAATGATTGAGGAAGAAACCGGGAAATTCGCAGAAAGAGCCACCAACCCATGAGAAGCTACTGGCAAACTTTCTCACATATCTACATTCACCGAATCTTAGACTCGAACCCACACAGACAAAGGTGAGATGGCAGTGATTCGTAACGAAGAGCACTTTAGACCACTTACTGTGTTTCATTCCTAGAGATCAACAAAGCTAGTTGATAAATGTCATTACTGAAGTTTGGCAATAAAATATTTACTTTTGCATGTGTTTTATTTTAACAGGTTGAAATACAAAATTCTAAAGCATTTTCTATATTTTCATTGCACATCTATAATGTAGCCAGTAGCTATAATTTCCACTCACTGACTTAAATTAATATGTTCTGTGATAACTAAGTATAAGAAAAACAAGAAAATGAAGAAAAAGTATAAGTTATTCAAACACTAGTACAGTACATGTATTACAGAAAATTAATGAAAGAATAAACAATGATATTCGTTTATGGGTTTTAATATATAAAACATTCACTTAAAAGGAAAATAACTAATAACAATTGACCTATATCCTTAAATCATCAACTAAAAGTTGTCATTTAGCTGCTGCAGCATCAGACTCTAGTAGTCGGCCACAAATAGGCTGCAGTAGTGACTGTGGCAGCAAGGTGAAGCATTGAGCCACCACAGGATCATTAATAGTTGAAGAATTAATATCTCAAAATAGATTTTTTGAACCATGTACAAAACTGACTAATATTTTGTCTATAGATCATTACAATTTGTTGTCAAGAAAAAAAAGTTCACATGATATAGACACAATCATGTACTAAGAGTTGCAGAATATATGGATATACATAACACTAGGGTCTATAGTCATGGCACAAAAAGTGGCCAATGCAGGGGACATTTTTCTTTTTGTCATTTGTTTGTAGGCCATCAGCCTTTAATGGAACTGGCAGATAAATTCAGCTATATAATTGTGACAGGCAGTGTATTACTGATATCAAAATGAAAAGTACTTTTAATGATGTAAAACAATTGAAAGTGACAGTCAGTGTATAAGTGATATTAAAATGTATAGTCTGGGTGGTGCTGGGCAAAGTAATTTTAATGATGTAATACTTAATTTTGCTATTGCCAAATTATTTCTTTGCACCCTGCTCTGATGTTCCACAGTAATCTGTGTCCTTAAAAAGGATGACCACTGCACATTTCCCTGTGAGCGAACTGTCTGTATTCTACTCATCTGAACTTCGGAACACCCTGGAAAGTTCACCCTATGAGATGGTGAATTCTTATTACACAGGTGATCGTAATTTTGCCCCACTTCAGGTAAGCTATGCAGTAGTGCCAGGTAAGTATTACATCATTAATACTTAGTTTACCCATCCACCCCATGACATTTTTGTGAATGTGTTGTTTGCAGCACCAGATAGTGTAAATCTTACTGCCAAACTCAACCTGATCCTACTGTTTGGCATCTATAAATTTTAAAGGAAAGTTAGTTTATTTTTACCTTTGCAAACTTCATCTGTCTTCTGTCTTATTATATCCATCTGTTAGTATTAAAGACATTGACATGAAATTTGAGGATATAATTGGGGATGAGGTGGAGACATGTTCATAAATCAAGATCAATTTCTTACATATTAAAGATGTTGATTTGAAAGTTAACATGTATCCTCATCGAGACCTAGTATGTAATATATTTAACAGGTTCTTGGATTAATTACATTCAGAGATTTTGCCCTGATGGTAGGGTAATACTACCCCCGTATCATACTATGAATTCTCTATGGACCATAGGATACTGAACTTGCACATATGTTATAATTTTGAAACTATTGAGGTCCCTATCCTATGACAGTGTATTAGTTCAAAGAATACAAGAAACAAAATCAAGCATGCATCCAGTTAAGATCATGCATCATATTCCTTGGGTTATGAACTTACTTCTATTTCATAACTTGGAAATTGTTGAAGATCCCAACTCCATATTGATGTATAAATGTAATGGACATGATGAATTAAATGCACTTATGTATCCAACAGTCTCTAAGTCAGTCTCGAGATATCCTGGCTAGTTGACAAATGTACTGCAAAAATATGATAAATAAGGAGTTTCTAAAAACAAATGTAATTTTTAATGCACAAGACCAAATGATAATTCAGTCATGCCAAGGTGCAGAAGAAAGATGGGAGGTCATTTAAATGAGATTAAGTAACAAGTTACACATTTTTACAATACTTAAGTTACCTTAACAATGTCAGTGGTTTAAAGTTTTTATTTCCCTGTGATAGCTTCATCCCTATGGTAGCATCAGCAGTACAATGGTTTTCTCATGCTGACCAAAATCTAGGCCATTTTAAGTACATGTACAAGAAAGACTGTACTTTTTAAAAAAGTATTTTCTTTTCTTAATGTTGACTTTAGCTAGTAGCAAAACATAACTGACCAAAATTGTCAGAAAATCTATTGCCTTTGTTGATAATCAGAGGTTCGGTATGCCAGTTTTCACAGCTAAAATTTGCCTCTGTAACGGAAAAAAAGATGAAGCTGTCAGTATTTATGTAAAATGTGTTTAAAAGCAATATTTCAAGTAAACTGTCAACTTCAAATTCTGTGAGAAGCCAACTTAATCTATTCATAAAGTTGTAGTCCCCTATTTTTCTCGACTTGGATCAGTGACCGATGGTAACAACACAGCACCAGAAGGAGAGTTAGCGTATTACTTTAATAGACGTCACGTTTTTCTGCTTTGTTGAAGAATCTGTAATCATGGCACAGTGCTAGACAACTTCATTTTAAATAATATTGGGCACTATGAATTTTTAAAAATTACTGGGCACTGTGAATTTTTTAATATACTGGGCACTATGAATTTTTAAAAAATACTGGGCATGGGCACTATGAATTTTTAAAAAGATACTGGGCACTATGAATTTTTAAAAAATACTGGGCACTATGAATTTTTTAAAAAAATACTGGGCACTTTGAATTTTTAAAAAATACTGGGCACTATGAATTTTTAAAAAAATACTGGACATTATGAATTTTTAAAAAATACTGGTTGTACTTTTATTGACTTTGTTCAAATAAATTCATAACCACATCTTTGATGGAGTGGGGTTGGGGTACCAGCTTGGTTTGGAATAAAGCTGGTTTCTGTTTATTGATGATTGTAAGTCACATGATCTAGTCAAGCTGAATTTGAAAGCTTATACTCGTTCCAATCATGGAAAAATATGACCATTTACAAGTGAACTCCGAACTTAATTTGTTAATTGTGTATGAATTAAGTTGGTGACTGATCTTGATAATGGAATGTAATTACATTATTGTTTGTTCCATAAGCCATGTGAATTTTATCCTTTCTGTAATTCTGTCAGTTTTCAGGGTAGCATCATTAATTGTAGCTAAAAGTACCTAATTCGTTTTAAATATATAGTGTAAAACAAATTTGGTATTTTTATTTACATTAAATAATGCTGACCTAATAATTTTTTGAGTTGATGATAAGGTAAAATATGTGATGCTGTGTGGAACAAACTGTATCTGCTGTGTTGTTATGTAATGTTATCAATTATGAATGTAGCTCCCATAAAGGTCAGAAACTCATTCAATTTCCTTACCTTAAGTATTGTTTGCAACATAATTTTCTCCCCTCTATGCAAGTGATGAATCCTGCATTGATGAGATTGGTTGGTTAGCATTTGTAGCAGTAAGATTTAGTTTTGTACTTTTTCCATCCTTGCTGGTACAAGGTATGGTAAAAGCAGAAACATTGTATTATTTGTTGTACAGTTTTTCAGAGATAGACATTAAAGTTGCACTTCATTGAATTAAGCAGGTCCACATTTCTTTGGACAGAAACCTATGCCTGACATAACAGGGTTATCGACTTAACAGGGGTTGAGATAAGAAGGGAAAAATTAGCTCAACAATTAAGGATTTTTTGGGACTTGACCAGAACACTTGACATACACAGTTCCTTGAAATTACTGAGGTTGAGATGAGTGGAGTTGACTGCATATATGCATATATATATTACCTGATTAGATTTTTATACATTTATAAAATATTTAACATTTGTCTAAATTTTGTATTTTGTTGACTTCCAACATTTTGGTCTGCATGCCTGCAATGAGGACATAAATATAGTATCTTTTAATTGTATGTTTATTTCAGTTGCTTATTTGTCAATATCATTTTAGGTATGTTTGAGAATGGAACAAAATTTGATTCTTCCAGAGATAGAGGGAAACCTTTTAAATTTCAGCTTGGAAAAGATCAAGTTTTAAAAGGTAAACATATAAAAATAATCACTTTGATCAGAATCAGATCTTTAGCATTCTTCTTTATCCTGAATTATTTCACAATTAATGTCAGAGGAGATCCAGATTATGATAGTGATCAGGTGGTCATTCGAGTTAGAAAATCAAAATGCAACGTTGATAACAGCCACACTTACGGAGGCACTAAAAAATGTGAAAGACGATGTATTATTGGGTACTGCTTTTGTGATATGATTTTTTTTATGATTCAAAATGTGAGTAAAAAAAAGCATACAACTGAGGAGTCTGAAAAATTTTCTAATAAAACCTGCAATTGACAAAGTCTTGAGAAATGACTGTGATTATGGTATCTGGCATTCTTCAGTCCATAGTATTGGCTACATTACTGATAATAAAGTGGCAGAATAGCGGTTTTCTTACAAATAATTAATACAAATTTAACTGTTGCAAATCAACTAATTTTTCTTCAATGATAGAAAAGGCAATGTCAATTTCATTGATATTTATTATAAATAAAGTTTTCTTGAATGTTTTACAAATACATATTGTGTTCTTTCTGTATCATGAAATTTAATGTAAATTTGTTTTTAACTTTTCAGGATGGGAAGAAGGATTATCTAAGGCAAGTTCAGTTTTTGCTCTATGTTCATGTATGATTGCACGACTTAAAGCACAGCACACCTGATTTTGAATTTCTGTGTTACATATGTCTCTCTCAGCGTTCAGTTTGCTGAATTCACAAACTACTTCTAATTCATTCAATATTTTTCTTATAAATGAAAAGAAATCATCAAATTTATTATCTTTTCTTTGTTTCACCAATGATCATCTTATTGTGAGGTGATGCTGAGCAAAAGTAGTTTTTTTTTGAATTCTTAAAAAATTCAGAACTTCTGTCACAAGTAGTTGATATCAGTTTTTATGTGGGATATGCTGCAAGATTAATGAAAAGATCAGCATTAGATTGCACATTTTTATTAACGGAAGTAGAGCTGTAAAAGGTATAGGTAACATCTACTGGGTACATGTTGATCCTAATACAGGTTTCGTACCTTGAAATGTACTTGAAATTCGATTTGTCCTTGAAAAGTGAGAATCATTTTTACCTTGAAAAGTACTTGAAAATCATTTTTCCTTGAAAAGTACTTGAAAATAAGCCTTGATCCTTGAAATGTATAAAATCATTTGACAAACATATGTACAAATTTCTTTTCACACTGCTACGTCATGAAATCAAAATAAAACTGTTTGCTAAATGCGTGGTTTACAAATGTGACCAATCAGATATTTATAATTGTGTGCATCTCTGATAATAGAGAGCATTAAAAGTGTGCAAATCTTTTCCAACAATCATTCTTTTTTGTGGATTTATTTTCTGCTGCAGTGGTATATCTTTGTACTTTAAATTATGGTGAAGCAGCTGTTCAATCTCTCAAAACAAACAATAATGAAACATTTACAAGGTGTACAGACAGTACTTTGTCAATCAGAACATACACCAATTGTTCATACACATGCCTGTATAAAACTGTTAATGCACTAACTCTGGATTTGTGCAAGACAAGTTCATTTGTTCACTCTACTCTTCTCTGTAATTTTAAAGAGTTGAATTAAAAATCATAATAGAGAGAAAACCTCATCTTTATCATCTGAACAAGATCAATGCTTGAATGATGTTAATTTTCTTGTCTGGGCTACAATATTAGGACTTCATCAGACACTGCTTATTGGTGTGATTTAGCTGTAACATAGCTTTGAGAGTATTGTCTGCAGTCACAGACTACTGTATATACTCACTTATAAGTTGAGTCAAACTGCAGATCAGGGCTTATTCTGTTTGTTTTATCAAGTGTTCTTAGCAGACTGCACAGACCCAGATCTGCCGACACATGCGACAGCAGGTCTGGGTCTGTGCAATTTGCATTTAAATGACTTAAAGGTGAGTATATATATGGTAATATTGTTTGTAAATTTATGTAAAGAATACCTCAGATATTTTGCTCGAATCAGCCCCTACTGGAATGAGTTCTTGTTACTTTGTCTCAAGGTATGAAGATTAAGACAGATACATAACATCTTTACTTGCTTGCAAGTCTAGTCTAGCTGCAAACAACAAAGGTCATGATCTGCATGATTAGCATAATGCACCTGCAGATCGGAGCCTATGTTGTATTTTCTCATGAAAAGATGAGACAGTAAAAATCATCTACCTTGGATAGATTGATTGTAGATACCTTTTATAAAAAAAATTGGCAGGCATAGGATCATCTAATCTGTGCAAAAATTATTTTGAGAAAATTGACCAAATATCATAAATGGTTGCATCAGATCTAACTTTTGTATATGAAGAAGCAAATTGAATTGGTCATGTTGTTGTTGCTGTGTGGGCTGTTTACATGGGCAGAGAACCAGGCATACACTTTACTTTTTTGTCATGTCTTACATTGTTACTTGTGATTGATCTACACATACCTTTTGCAGAAAATAATAGTATAGTCAAAACCACTTATCTCAACCTTGGTTATTTCGACAACCCGCATGTGTCAATCGTTTTGGTCTGGTCCCAAAAAAATCCATCTTTATTATGCTATTTTTTGCCCGATTATCTTGACCTCTGTTAAGTCTATAACCTGGTTATGTCAGGTATAAGTTTCGGTCCGAAGTGACGAGGACCTGCTTAATTCAGTGAAATACAACTTTTTAACGTCCATCTCACAGAAATTATACAAGAAATGGTCAGCAAAAGCAATCGATTTTCACACAAATTTTGGTAAGCTAATAGCTGTACACATGTTTTTTAGTATTCTTTCTATTTTTGGTTCCTAAGAGTAGCTTATTCACTTAGTTTATCAAAAATATATCATGTCCACTACATAAAATATTTAAGGGTTTATAAAGTCAAGAGTGTGCACAAATTACAAGTAACTTTATTTTACGAAAATGCAGAATCATAGGCATCAGCTACATGTGTAATTTTTCATTTCCCTTTTGTTTCTTAAGGTACATTTCAGATCTTAATTATGTTTAGAAATACGTGTATAAAAGAAACAACAATTAAGGAGATGCAAGTAATTAAATTAATAATCAATGTGCAGGAGGAAAATTGCTGATTGGCTGAATATTCAAAAGTCATGAAGTTGTTCCATATGAACGAAATATCATGACGATTTATTTTATTGCATTTTGTGACAAAATAGCCAAACATGTCAGCAATATTTTAAAAATATCTAGGATTTATAAACATATCATAATCTGCACTGCATTATATTTTTTAGTAAATATGAAGTAATATCAGTCTACTTTTGCTTAATCCGACGTCAATTTGTAATGAATGATTCAAAAGCACTTATGTTTTCTTACATATGCTTGGCACAAGTGATACTTGCCACAAACAATTTCATTTTTTTTAAATGCATTCAGCTATTTCATGAAACAGCATATACATGTACCTGTCAACAGAAAATAAACAAGAAATTTATTACTTGGTAGAAAATCACCCAATATATAAGCTCGTATATGTGTAGGCAATGGATAATCTCAGGCACTTGGCTTCTATGCAATGGCAGTCAAGGCCCCATAATTTAGTTTTCAGGCTTGAACTCTTCTTAATTTTGATTTGTTTTCTTATTTGCAATATCTCTTCTTTCTGTCTCGCAGAAAAATTAACTTCCATTGTTTTAATTTTTTTTCAAAATTCCCGTGAATACCTGTAAAAGGGAACCACATTTGGCTGAACCCCAACCCCAAAAGAATAAAAGAATTGGCACACTTAAAATAATCTAAAAAGTCAGTTTCCAGGGCTGGTTTGCTTTGCAATAAAATAATCTTTGCATTTGATATCCTGCCGGTAAGTTCAAAGAATGAGTTTACTGCTAGCTACCAGATTATGTTTATTCACCACCCAGGCATCTATTTGTTTGTCATCTGGAATCATAATTAATACAAATGTGCATTGATGCCTGCAGGGTAAGTAGTATACTCAACATCAACTTGCTTTAATAATACTCTTTGTAACCCATGCTAGCGAAAGGATTGTCATTTGCACTCACAGTGAATGTAAATTTTTTTGCAAGAAGCATTTTGTGTATTTAATTGTAACATGCAGTGCAAGGGGATTCCAGTTAAACACAAGAGCAAGAAATGGGTGTAATGGTCGAGGACAGCTTAAAAATTATGTTATCAATTTTTATGAACCCGGATGTCTCGGGACCCATTTATGTTGACGATTTTTTGGCACTCCCGACGTAATTGAGATAACCGGGTTTGACTGTATCGGCTTGTGGTTGATCAATGAAAATCAGTGTGTTCACTCACAAAAAAGAACCAGAATTTGCTTTTTTCCACAAGTTAAGAATACAACAACTAATATGTATGAGAAATGATTTGCAAATAAATTTTATATCTCACTTTTGATGTATATTACAAAATGGCACTTTGTTTTCCTTTTGCTATAGAATTGGTTTTTTTTGCTTTCAGATGAGTCTTGGCCAGAGAGTGAGGCTGATATGCCCACCTGAAGTTGCTTATGGCAAGAGAGGCTACCCTGGTGTATATCCTTTATGATTAAATCAATATACAGCCAATGTTAGCAACAACACTTCAGTAACATTGTCAGTCAGCCTTTTTGTCATTTCATCCATGTACATGTGACATTTCATCTATGTACATATGTCATTTCAACCATATACATGTCATTTCATCCTTGTACATTTGTCATTTCATCCTTGTACATTTGTCAGTTCTTGCCATTTGCCAGTTCATTCTTGTACATTTTATAGTTTGCATGTCTTTTGTCCATATCAAATCAACTTATAGTGAGCTTTTCTTTTGTTTTTTTTTTATTCCCACAGCATATTGTATGGAGGGAACATAGAGTACTACCCAAGGTTATCCACATGTCCATGTTGTATATTATAAATTTTATCTCAAGACATTTTCAATGATTTTATGGATTTAATTAAATTTGGAATGGATCAAGGTGAACATTGGACTGTATTATTGACTCGTGGAGGTTTGCTCATGCATTTTGAGGCAGAACAACTTAAATTATACCTAACTGATGCAAGTTATCAATGTCATTTGGAAGCATTTTTGTCTAATGGCTGTGTTTTCAGTTTGTATTCTTGTTTTGGCATCAAATTTAGGATGAAATTTTAGAATAGGATGTGTTTATTTCAATTGTTGTTTCAGTTTTTTACTACAGACTTCACAAGCAGAGGTTAAATCTGGACCTTGTACAATACAAATGACCTTGGTTGGGGTTACTTTGTTCTGAGGAGATTTCGACATATCATTGTCACAATATTACATACAGACACCAGACTTGTCGAATTCATAATTGTCATATCCTATGATAATTGGTTCTCATAAACTAAAAACTGAAATTAAGTGAATAAAGCAAATTTCAGTAATTGTGTCTAATGCCTTTTTTTTAGGAAGTAGATGTGTATTGACTTGTAGAGGATGGGTTAGGTTATGATATGTGACATACATTGTTAAGGAAGACATTGCTAGTAAGACTCAAAACATGGAGAAATAATTAATGTACATCAAAAGTGATTGTTTTAATGTTTATTTGTTTCATACATGCAAAATGCATCAGCATTATTTGTTAATATTTGACTTGCCTCAGAGGAATGTAAGTGTGGATTTCTGTGTAAATAATTAGAAATGTTTTAGACATTGTTTCAGAGAAGGAAGTAATCTTGAAGTCAAATGGTTAAAGCCATTCACCATCTGTTTGAAGAAGCATTAAGTGATATGTTAGCTAGGTAGGGCATCCATGTTAAAGTCCTCAAAAATGACATAAGAAGATAATTGCATACCAGATATGGTCAAATCCTACCAAAAATGATTGGGAGTTATTGTTCAGAATGGAAGGTGGATCCAATAAACAGGAGTCATAACAGAATCTGAGTCATTAGTTTCCTTAATAAATCATTTAATCAAATTCAGCTAAGGCCTTATGATAATCGGACTGCTTACCATATGTAATTGAAATTTAGTAACAATTAAGAGACTTATTGTGCAGAAAGTAAAGTTAAATGTTACTGAAAACAATTGGCTCAAACTGGCTAGAATGTTACTTGTCAAACTCCCATTAATGTTAGGCTGTCTGACAATAAGAGTTACTGTCTGCAAGGAAAGAGAGTGGGCTGTGAATCAGTGTCTATATTTCAGCTAAATGATGACATAGAATGGTGACAAGCAAAGTTGGCTTAAGCCTCAATTCTGCAAGCTGCCTACAAAATTTGGTTATAATCCAATGATTATGTGTGTGGGGATGTGATTTGGATTTTTAACATGGCTTTAAAATTTTCAGTCATATGGCTACATTGTCTGCAGTGTGGCAGTTTATAGTGATTTCTAGCATTGGGGCATCATGCCGCAGACATGTAGCATAATGTCCCACCCAGTCATATTATCCTGACACCAGTCTGAACAGTCCTAATACTAACCTCTTAATGCTGAGTGCTAAGCAAGGCAGCTGTTAGTATCTGTTCTATAAGTCTTTGGTATGATTCAGCCAGAGATCAAACCCACATCAATATGCATCTGAGGCAGACACTGTAACCACTAGGCTACCGGAGCAGTCTCCAATGATAACTTTGGGAGCTCACTTTGTTAAAAATGAAAGTGGGTGGGTCTTACAGTCAGAGACTGTAACACTGCTGAATAATGCTGTAAAACACTGATAATTGAACTATCATTATCAGGCTGCTTACCAAAGTTGATTCAGATGAAATAATAATTAAGGGAGTTTTATTGCAGACATAAAAGTTGGTTGATGGTAGGATTTAAGGATGTATGTGGAGAAGGTCCAATTTAACATACCCATTTTTTGTGTAAAAGCAGGAGACATTGACTTTCAATAGAGAAATGTTTTTTTTTTTTTTAATAAATGGGATCCATGACCACTCTGCCATTGTTAGGAGTAATCAGTTGAACAATCATCAAAGACCCTGATCTGCATGTGCATTATGCTTTGGTGGATAAGTATCTTTGATGTTTGCAGTTTGACTTTTAAGTGAGTAGGTACAGTAAGATATTATAAAAGTGGCAGTTTTATTGGGAGGTACCAATGAGATGGATTTTATGACTGTGTCTAACAATATTCTAAACTGTTCACCCTTCTTCTGTTCATTTTTTATTGTCTTAAAAATTATGATGATCTTTTCAATTTTTCTTCATTACAGTATATTTATATATTACAGTATTATATATATATATATATATATATATATATATATATATATATATATATATATATATATATATATATATAACTATTGATGTTTGAACAAATAGTTTGGATAACTGAGGTTCAGGTAATTAAGGTTTCAATTTAAATGTTTAACCTTAACAGTGCTACTATTCCTGCAAATGCAACTTTGATCTTTGACATGGAACTTTTGAAGCTGGAATAATTGGATATATCATACAGTGCATTGCCACTTGACATTCATTGTGTGAACTAACATCTAAGACTTCACCATTGTTTGTTACTTGTGATCTATACTAGTGTAACATTTTCGTGATACAGGTAACATGTAAAACCTTGGTCAAGATAATGTGACTTGGTTCCATGCTAGATTCTTAGTAAATCCATGGTCCTGAGGACAAACAGATGAAGTCTGTTCAACAAGCAGACAGACAGACAGCTCAGCTTTTAGGATGCTTCAAGCAAGATGGAACCTAATTCTCTTCCTATGGTACCTGTTCATCAACAATCAACAATTGTTTGGAAGTAAAACTGCACATTTTCATTTCATAGCAAGATGAAGGAAAGCATCTGAGTAAATTTTGCTTGCTTACAAGTAATTTACCCCTGCATATTGAGTATGTTTATTAAGAATGCTTTTATCCAGGCTTTTAGAGTGTGTCAGGAAGAAAGTATGCACCCATAATATAACACAGACTATGAAATAGTTTTTTTTGTCTTAAGGCTTTAAGTTATGCTTTTTTTTTTGCACATAACATATCCTTCTGTGAAATATTCTACTCCCTGTAAATGTAAATTTTCACATCTCTGGAAAATTTTATTTTACGCTCGATACAATGCACATATATAAAGAATCAAGTCTTCTCATTAGCAGTATTAAATTATTCTTGGGTAAATAAAGTACACATGTATTGCACAAGTTTAGACTAATGCTGTTATGACAGAAAATGCAGTACAGTATGGCTGGAGCCTTTAATATTAATTTAATTGACATTGTTGTACATTTAGGATGACCCATGCATAGTTCCATACCATTACACCTCTTAAATCATATCAGCTGGTTCCCACACCCAAGACGTTTTACTATGTAGCTCTACTAAAAAAGTTGCAAGGGTTTCAGTCAAGCAGGAAGGACTTGTGTGCTAAATGGCAGGTGCACTTTGAACTTTGTTCATTAACACCAAGATCGTTAAATATAGCCAGTTTTGGCAGCTGAAGCTAAAAGCTTTCATTTGGACATTCTCTGATCTGTATTAAGACCTCAAATGCTTAAAGATTGCTAAATTTGAGAGTCCTACATTGTCAGTACTTTGAGACTGCATTTGTTTTCATTCATATGGACTTAATTCCTGTGCACATTACTTTAACAGATCAGCATATATACATATACATGTTACTGTAAGTTTATTAAGAAATTATTTCTAATTTATCTGGATATTGTTGGAGTTGGGAAAATTCTAAAAGTCTAGCCAGCTGCCTTCTTTTCTCATACTCATATCTTTTTATGGCTCCCTCGTTTTTCCTACCTTTTATTAAAAATGTCCTACTCTCTTCCTAATGTTTTAAGATCTTTTTTGGCTTACCTGGTCACAAGGTCAGGTTGGATTATGATATGGTCCTCTGTGCATTGTGCTGTCCATCAGCAGCTGTTATCTTTTTAATTTTCTCAAAACTATTGGACCAATTTCGACCAGATTTGGCGAGGAGCATTCTAACATGATATCTGCATGGATTCAAGACTCAGGCTTGACTACTGTGGGTACTAGATAAAACTTGCCAGTAGCTTCTCATGAGTTGGTGGTTCTTCACTGGGTTTTTCAGGGTTCTTCCTCCACCAGTTACACCAGCTGCCATGTACAGCCTATCTTGAGCTGAAAAATGGCGTTAAACTCAACAACAACAATGACATTTAGTCTTCAAATGTTTTCAGTTTCTGGTAGATTCTGCCATCCTTTAATGTCAGAAATATACTTATCCAACCTATTCCATATTTTTGTATAAAATTCAGCCTTCTTTATCCCTACTTTTGCATACTGAGGTTCTGGAAAGATTGTGTTTATGCACAGAATACATAGTATGAGTTGAATTGAAATGTATCAAGAAAAAGTAGAGTTATATATCCCTTTAAGTCATAATGGTTGTGTCTTATTCTAACACTAAAACATCCTCTTTATATGTTTAGTTCCAATCTAGCATAAATTAACTATATGTACCTATATTTTCATGTCAGAAGTGAACATTTTGCTTCAGTAATTAAGAATATAAGGTTTCAGTGTAAGGAGAGACATTTGATGTCAGTCTTAGATGGAAGAGAGATTTAAAGGAGAGGAGCTCCAGATATAAAATCATGTCCTTAAAAATTAGTAATGTATATAAGAAAAGTATAAAATACTTCTTCCAATGGTGTTTAGAGTTTTAAAAATAAGGCCAAGTGTTCTGGTCTTGGACAGTCATGTAGAACACCAGTCTGATAATAATCATTCAGAGCGGAAAAACTTACCTAAAGGGATAACAAAGAAAGCAAGAAAATTGATTTAGCCCAGAAATAGTAGTTTTGCATGCATTATTCCAAAATGTTGGGTTAAAAGTTTGACAGTACAATACTCTTGTGAGGCCCCTTACAAAAAAGACACCCATTTAATATGACCACCTTCCCCAACACCAAATTAGTATCTTGTAACAAGTTTGCCCTTACCCCTACCCATGAGAGGCCATCCATTTTAAAAGGCCAGTTTTTGTAGATATATCCTTAAAACAAGGTTACCACTGGATGGTAAATTAAAGTGTATTAATATGATTACATTTACGGAGATTATTATAATTTCAAAAGTGTGTACATTTATGTTTGTTCAGTAAGGGAGCTGAAAAGGCTTTATTTGATTGTATTTAATGGACACTGTCACACTGCTGATTCTCAGTTAGCTGCTTTGGAATTTCCAATCACACTGTTGACTTTCAATTACCTGATTTGGAATCCCCAGTCACACTGTTGATTCTCAATTAGCAGTTTTGGAATTCCCAGTCACACTGTTGATTCTCAATTAGCTGATTTGGAATTACCAGTCACACTTGTTTTTGAATTTGCTAATTTGGAATTCCATGTCACACTGTTAATTCTCAATTAGCTGATTTGGAATTTCCAGTCATAACTTGATTCTCAATTAGCTGATTAGGAATTCTTAGTCACACATGTTTCTGAATTAACTGATTTGGAATTTCCAGTCACCCAGTTAATTCTCAATTAGCTGATTTGGAATTCCCAGTCACATTTGTTTTCAAATTAGCTGATTTGGAATTCCATGTCACACTGTTGATTCTCAATTATCTGATTTGGAATTTTCAGTCATAACTTGATTCTAAATTAGCTGATTTGGAATTCCTGGTCACACTGTTGTTTCTGAATTAACTTATTTGGAATTCCCTGTCACATTTGATTCTCAATTAGCTGATATGGCATTCCTGGTAACACTGTAGTGTCTGAATTAGCTGATTTGGAATTCCTAGTCACACTGTTAATTCTCAATTGGCTGATTTGGAATTCCCAGTCATGCTGTTTATTCTCAGCTGATTTGAAATTCCCAGTCGCACTGTTCATTCCCACTTAGCTGATTTGGAATTTCTAGTTTCAGATGCAGATTAATATTCCTAATCCATTTATGACTAATGTACTGTGTGATTGGTCAGACTACAAACTATGCAGTATTAAAAATTGTCAAAAATTTGAAAACAAGTTACAGTCATGATGTTCATTGTGACATGATGATACAGAAAATTGTATGCATAATAAATTCTCTGCAAAATGTGGAAGCCACATTGGTGAAAAGCGATAAATAGCAGTCACCTTTGTGTTTGTATGATGGCATCATCAGGAACAGTTTTGTTAAGGATTTTAAGAAAAGTTTTTAATTTGCTTAAATTTCCTAATGTTCTTGATAGATTTTGCACCATACTTGACATGAATAAATATGATCTTTGAGTATTATTTTACAACAAGCACACTAGTAACTTTTATTTTGGATTTCTGAGTCACAGTCATAGAAAATTTGTGTTAAGGTTTTATTTCAAGTTTTTTATTTTGTTTGCTTATATTTTTTTAATTCCTTAATGGAATCTGTGTATGGATGAATCATTATGAAGTTAAGACAATTCTGTGACTTGATGCTCATTGAGTCTTTTAACTAACCATTCAGTCAAGGTTACACATTTTAAGTCAGTGCTAATATAGTGGATTCTATATAGTGGGTTCACTTCAGATGCCCTAGTCTTGTTTTATAATGTATTAAAAGTGGAATACTGTATATACTCACTTATGGGTTGAATCAAACTGCAAACAACAAAGACCATGATCTGTTGTCACATAATGTGCCAGCAGATAAAAGCCTGTGTTTGTTTTGCCGATTCCTTCTGACAATCTGCATAGACCCAGATATGCCAACAAATCATGCAATGGCAGATCTGTCTGCACAGTTTTCAGTTGGATGTGACCTTAACTGAGTATATATGGTAGCAGTTTGCCTTTGAGACTCAAAGGATGTTAAACTGACAGAACAGTACCTGGTAACATTGCAAAAGCCTATTCCTATGGGTCGATTAAATCAGTTTGCAGATAGTGTTCAGTTTCATGAACATAGTTATACTTTATTGTCCGTTTGAGTAATTCTTTGATAGGTACTGTATTTCAATAGTAACCTTGTTATATTTCTTCATGGAATGTAACATCTTTAATATAATAATCTTTGCATAATTAATGATTTGCAGTTAGTCTGTTAATGAGCCTCCAGATCTGTATTGGTATTATGGGGGTATGCCATGGTAGGTATGGACATTATGACCAGTGTCTAGATTGCAGTTCAGAACTTGCAAACCTAAGACCTAATACTGCATAGATATAGTTTTTTTGTGTGGATTTATTTCTTAAACTGAGCTTCAGTAACATAACTTGTAAAGTGAATGTCAAAACCCTATCCTTACCCAAATTCAGACAGATTTTCAAATTGAATTATGTTTTCCAAAAGTGACATGTATAAGTAAAAACTGCAGAAGTAAGTTGTATGGCGAAAATTAAAGCATTGCTAGTATATATGCTGATTTGGACAGATCATATTATTTACTGTTAATCTTCATAGCAAGAGTTTTCTGTTCATTATTTGGGTTAATTTAGTCAAACCTGTATTGAAAATGTGCACCAACTTGTGCACTGTTTATGTCTGTTGATAGGCTAATCTCTGCCTCTTTGTTTATTGTCGGGTTTCCAAGAAATCATAGATTCAGTATCTTCTTTATTTTACTGTTAATGAAATGAGTAAATACAAGCTTTCAATTGACCTTTTATGTTTATGAGATGTAATCTCTGTTTTGTAAAAAAAATAAATTCTTTTTTTAAAGACATGCCTTTTTTTATAACTGTAGGCCAGATTGGTCCAACTACAGACTTTTGGGCCAAATGTTGCCTACTGGTCATTTGTTGTAACCCGCACACATACAAGAATCATTTCTATAATTATTGTATAATTAATATGGTGTTGAAGATGTTTTACCACCAAGCTGTGGACTAATATGAAAATCAAGTGCAAATTCAAATACAGATTTGCTACATGCTGTTGTTTTGCTCTGCCAATTTGATTTCACATTTACAAGACACCAGAGATTCATGATATAAGTATGGTAGCCATCTTAGTGTTAACCTTGTCCATCCAGTTAAATTTTTGATTTAGGTCAGTTTTCAGACACTGTCCTGGGGCATCTATATTCCATGAACACACTTAGTTTTCAGAGCATACACTATTCATTGTTATGGAATAATTTTTTTTAAGGATGTACTTTTTTTCATCTCATCAGTTCATATGACTGCATATCCATCCGTCAATCTGTCCATTCATCATTACATCTGCTCATCCATCTTTAAATATTACAGCAAGATGCACTTAGTCGCACATAAAACCTTGCACATATGATTACCATATCTGTACAGATAACCCAATAAAACCTTAAGCATATGAGTACCATATCAGTATGGACGACCCAATAAAACCATAAATATATGATTACCATATCAGTATAGCAACCTAATATACTGTGAACACATAATTAATGTATTTGTAAAGACAACCCAATAAAACCTTGCACATATGATTACCATATCTGTACAGAAAACCCAATAAAACCTTAAACATATCACCATATCTGTAAAGACAACCCAATAAAACCTTGAACATATGATTACCATATCTGTATAGATGACCGAGTAAAACCTTGAACATATGATTACTATATCTGTATGGATGACCCAAATAGCAAATCAATTAGTGATTTCATCTAACAATAACAAAGTATGTCTATCAAAAATTACCTTGACCTGACTGAGGAAATACCAACAGATAACTACATAATTCAAATACGTTGAGTATGTGGACGATAATTCAAATGAGCGTAACAAGATGGGCATATGAACGTTTACTGTACGCGATGAAGATGTGTTTATGCATCAGCATAAAGCCGTACTTGAAGTATGTGTTAGTATAAAAACTTTAGCAGGTGGTAATATTGCTGCTGGTACTCTAGTATCACTCGTGAACAGCAGTTGGAGTTTGTTCAAAAGCGCCAGTTGTCAGGTGTGTTATCTGGTGCAACCAGAAAGGCTGTTTCCGGAAATGGAATTACCGCTGATGGAATCAAACTACTCGTGTAAAATGTGAAACATTTCACTTTTGTCTAACAACAGTAATAAAATATGCTGAAACACGAAGTGTTCGGAAATGTAAAACTGCAAAGAAGTGTAAAACAACTATAAAAAAAGAGAACCGCTGCGCGATCAACGACAAAATAAGGTGGATTCATAGGGTCTTATATAGCCTGAATAGCGAGAAGTACTTCTGAATCTGCTAGGGATCGGACGGCTAAATAATTTTGAGAACCTAGATATACTGAAAGAGTCAACGGATTTATCAGAGCATTTTCAAAAGATGAGTTATCATCATAACCCGGAGAGTTTCGCTCGCAGCTGACAAATCCAAGTTGTATCATAAATATTCAAACTTTTAATGGATCTGGCACACATTGGATAGCGCTTTACAATAACAATTATTATGATTGGTTTGGGATACATGCGACTGATGTTATTAAACAGAACGCGCTATCGTCGAAAAAGTGCAAAAAAGATATTCATCTAAACAACTTCAGCCGGTTGGAACTTCAGTTTGAGGATGTTTATCAACCAAATGTCCTGGATGCAAGTATTCTGGACGCAAGCGTCCATTGGTGATTTTCTGAAATTTCTATTGTAGTTTACACCTAAACCAAGCTTGGAAAACGACAAAATTGCTAACAAGCAAATATAAACAGTGATTACATATTGCCTCAAGTACAGAAGCATAACAAAACACAAAGAAAACTATGGAAACAAAAAATAACAGACTAATGCTGAAAAGTTTGTTCTTCCTGTGGCAGAATAAAAGCACATTTTTTTTTATCAAGCTAAACTGAGTGACTCAATACCTGGAGATTATGGAATGTAACGGATTCATAATGTTATTTTATTCGATGATTATAATAAATGCAGAGCATTTAATGCAAATATAAAGCTGACTACGATCTGTGTATCGAGAGGGATAAAATGGTAACTTACTGTCGGTGTTGTAATCAGCGAACTGTAATTGAATCTGGCTTAGATATTCGCAAGTTAATTGGCAAATTATATAAACCCAGCAAAGGTTGGAAATTGCCAGGTCATAAGTACACTGGACCTTGGAACCCGCTCTACCTTGATAACAATCCCAAAGAAAAAATATTGGAAGCTTCTACGAACAGGTGTTTCAGCAGATATAGGATATATTCGTCATCGAGATAGTAATAGGAAGAAAAAGTAGGCAAAGTTTTGGTTAAATGGAAAGGATATAGTGACAGTTGTAATAGTCGGATACCAACTAGTGAAATACAAAATCTTTGATTAAATTGCTAGCGACCCAGTTCCAATAAATCTTTTCGTGTTTCCAAAGAACAAACCTACATTTCACTGCTTGAAAAATGATATTAGATGTCTTTGTGCTGCTGTTAGTGCGGAGATCAAATTTTATATTTTTCGGCGACCATAAACTAATAGCTATTCATCAATGGTTTTAACATCTCCCAGAATATACGATACTTTGGGATAGTAATTTTTTTTTAAAAAGTCTTTTCAGCAAGTATTTCACAATAGTACCGGGATTGCGGTTACATAAACTTGCTCGTCTTGAGGTATTATATCTAGTTCATTAGAAAATTTAACTTCGACGACAGGAAATAGATACATTTTTAGATCGAACTCATCGCAAAGCATCTCGACTGCTAACAGTATTGGGATTCTCCGAATCCTGATTTAATTCACACTCGGAGTGCTTGCACTAGGAATGTTTGTTCTCTGCAGTATCACCATGAAGGTCAATGTAAAGATCTGACAAACTTTTCATCAGAGACCTCTCTTATACATACTACTTTTGTCTAATTACTGTAATGCAATGTCCGACGAAAGAAGCATCGTCAGAGCCAAAATCTTAAATATGAATTTATTATTCGACACTGTCACGCTATTTATGAGCAGTGATAAAATAGAACATGTGGATTTTATCATTTAATATGATCCCTACTCAGTGTTTAGCCTATTACTGATAGATTATGAGGTATTGGGCCCACTGTCGTTTAACAAGGAAAGATCTTAGAAACTTTCTTAAGATAGATATGTGAATAAAGTGCTAGCAGTGGAGTGCAAAGCACACTAATTTTATAATATACAATATAGATAAATTTGTTACTCGAGCTAATGTGGTGCATCATTATCCGCCAGAAGCTATAAAGAATATGTATCGTGGCGATAACACTGTCTCAGTTCGAAGTCGAACGGGAAAAATACTTTGATTTTGGTACTCAACATAGAACGGAGTCGTTGAAATACGGCAAGACCTCTGTCGAAAGAGACCATAAATAGATATGTCATTTGTTGTTTGACAACCAGGGACGTGGCACATATATTAAATAGCTAATGTTCTTGAGAAAGCAGATTTTGTAATACAATATGCTACAAATTTGACCGATTTCGAATCAATGTCAAAATGTTTTGATGCTGCAAAGATTGATGGAAATGACATTTCCTTACCTGTATTAGAATTAGTTACTACAACGGAACGGATTTTTGTCTAAAATTATCTCTCCTATCTCGTCTAGTATTCTCTTGTGTAACAACGTACAAATTCTACAGACAGATATTAATATTATCAAGATCATCAATAATTAAGCTATTTGAATAAATGCCATGAAATACCTCTAACATGAACCTATGTTAATAAAATTTAACTTGGTTAGCATTACTTCATATAACACTTAAATAGCCATTATTTTTTATATATGCAAAAACTGTTTTAATATATCTTATTGTAACAAAACAACCGAGTTTGGTATTTTCAGATTAATAACAAATCACCATTGATGGAGATACAATACAATGTATTTATTATATGAAAATATCAAATGAAGTATGATAGATACGTGCGTGAATGGGTCCCAATATGGAACTAATTAACATAATCAGCACGATCTTACTAATGTAACAAATACGGTACCAAGACAAATAAAGAACGATTCACGGTATATAAAGAACAGAAATATGACTTCACAATAGTAAAATACAGATTATATTTTCGTTCATAATAACGAATTGATAGTTTTACTCATTATAGCAAAACAAATGATAGTTCGTTCAAAATAACGGATTGATAATTTTAATCACGATATCTACACAATAGCAAACACTGGGTATTACAAAAACCCTACGTTAGCCAACGGCCAAAATATTATATCTGGAGCAATGTATATACTCCCTTAAAACTCTTTGCTACCAGTTCCACTAGACAAACAGATTTGTAGTCACCTGACCACTATTGATTCCTGAGTTTGACAATCAGCACCCGACACTTTGGGTCTGCAACGCCCGATTTCCCTCAACCCGACTGGCAACGTTGGAATATTCAAAGCACTCGAAAACATACGCACAGCACAGCCCGGCACTGCACACGCAGCATACGCAGCTCTAAACAGCACAGGCAGCTTTTCACAGATGTACACAGCACAGCTCAGCACTAAACTCTAAGCATAACACAGCACGGCAACAACACAGCTCATCAACACCGACACGGCACTGCAACACCAACACAGCTCTACACAAAGACAGACAGAATAGCAAACCACTGCACCAACACAGCACTGCAACACCAACACAGCTCTCTACAGCTGGAGATATGCAGGTCTCACAGTAGACCTCTGATCGACAAAACGGTTCGTAATGTAATGTCCTAATTTCGTTCCAGTTTGAATTATATATACACAATGTAGCTCAACATCGTCTGTGTAATTCATGTATTCGGTTTTTCCAGCCTGAAGCACTTCGCACGTGCCGAGCAAGGAAGAACCGAACTCACTATTTTCGAAATATAGAATGTACATTGATCACCCTCGGGTATCATTGTACACTAAAAGCGGAAAAAAAAGAAAAAATATTTACACAATTCCGTGACACTTATACTTCTATCATTTGCTTCATATAGATCATAGCCATGATGACTTTAAAACTTGTCTTGCAAAGATAAACTGCTGATATTATTGTCAGTTACCTGATCATTTACATGATAAACTCGATTTCCCTCTGTAATCTCCTCACAGAACAGCGTCTAGATAAAATCCTTGATAACCGTCTCAGTGTACTCGGTAGCATTAACACCTTTCACTGTTATATGTCAACCCGCTGAAGTTCTAATTCCAAACAAAGCTTTAGTTTAAAGTTTGATCATTACTCCCAGCATATTTCCATCAAATTTTGCTCATCTTATACAAATTACTCTTTAAATGTGTCTCTTAATTTCATTTTTGGCAATGCAGGGCGCAATTAATTGTTGTAAATGTATCTGTATACTTGTACATATGATATGTGTTCTTTTATGTTTACAATGTTTTACTTTATATCCGTATTTTAATCTAGATGTATGGACTATGCAGTCTGAAATAAAGAATTCTTATCTTCTTATCATATCTTAATAGTAATTTTAAATCTCTAATTGACATTTTCATATCAAAGGTAATTATAAAAATCTAAAACTATAAGCATAACGATGCTGAAACTTGCTGACATCGCAAAAGAGAAGTTTATTCTCGACAGAATGCTATGAGTAAAATAAAAGATAATTGCAACTGCATTTGCTGTGATCTATAATAGCTTGAAATTTGATATTCATCTTGTTGTATCAAATGTCTCTGTCAAAAACTTATATCATCTGCTTCTGCCAACAATTAAATCTGAGCTTACCACGCACAAGGTATAAACATCGTTGTGCAGTTTCATGTTCTGTTTTTAAAGTTAAATATATATTCGGGGATTCAAGAATCTCAACAACAACAACACGATGAATTTACTGATCCTTATATTACATCAAGATCTCGTCGAACTTTATTAATTGGAAAAGATTTGGTGTCGTTGTCAGAGGAAATATTTCAGCAAATATGGAGAAGAAAAATCGACGAGTGCACAACACCAGGATCAGGTTAGAGATTTGATAAAATAACAGAAATATTGTTTCACACCATGAAATAAAATCCACCGCGAGTAGCTTATATGTTGAACAGCCAGGTAAAATAAAAAAACCTTCAAAATACTGCATAAATATCATGAACAGCGACAAAATATATTTTTCAGCAGACTATATTATCAACATTATTTCTATCACGTGATCATCCTTACAGAGTATCATATTATATTTGTCATGCTAAGAATCTAACCTTTAGCGGAATTGACTTTCCTGTTGCTAAGAATCAAATTCCAAAATTTGATAAATAAAAGTTTCCTGTTAACAGGAGGTATTAATGTGTTTGGAGCTGATGATGAATCACAATAGTTATATCAGCGATCGAATAGAACCGACAACAATAAATTGATTGCTTTTTAAAAAAACTTTAACGGGCTAGTCGGATGCAAATCTCGACATCTCGAGTATTGTTCTAACTTACAGCGAATATCTATGCCTGGCGAAGCTGAAAATATATCACAATTTACATGCTACATATATAAGATGTACGTGTCTTTTGTTATTTACGCAGATTTCAAGTCTATTTTACTTCCAGCTATAGGAGCAGAAAATAACCCTGATATTTCTGCGACAAAAATTTCAAAAACATATTTCTTTGTGGAGTAGTATATAAAATTGTCTGTGCTTTTGATAAACGACTATCAAAATCAATGAAATTTATAATGGAGCGGATCCTGCTGTTTTGCTTCTGAAAAAAATATTATTAGCGAGATTGATTTTATCCTGGTAGTACTCGCTAAGACAGCAGCGATAAAACTGGTAGTACTCGCTAAGACAGCAGCGATAAAACTGGTAGTACTCGCTAAGACAGCAGCGATAAAACCGCTGACAATAAAATAAGTAACTGATCTTGATGCAGAAGAAATATTTCATATTTATGAATGGCTTCAGAGATGCAGCAAAAACAAAAATACAATGGCTTCAGAGATGCAGCAAAAATAATTATATTCCTTTGAATGAGGGCCTCAAGGTAGATTAGTTCTTAGCTAATTGAGTTACCCTCTTTAAATAAAGTCATAATAATAATGAGTGGGGGTTTACGCCTGCGCTTGCGCCTCAAGATTGCGTGAAGGATCACTGTCATATTATTAGTAAGTATCGCGGTCCAGCATATGACATGTAATTTAAATATATAGCTCCAGTTTTTGTTTATGTTGTCTTTCACAATTTCAGATGATATTCTCATTAGAGTTGAAGCGTTCGGCAATAAGGATATAATAAGCTGTCTTAAAATTAACGACAAAAATAAAACAAAGTGCATCCCAAATAACACTGAAAATTATATGTCTGTGACACTTGGCAAGTTATTATTTATTGAGCGTCTTCATTTTATTGCAACATCCATGGTCGAGCTTGTAAATGGTTGCGGTAAGTTTGATAATTTGACTGATCAAAAAGTTAAGCTGGTTGAGTCGAATATGAACTTTTCTTATGAGTATTTTGACAATTGGGATACATTTGATGAAACTAGTTTACCTGACAAAGATAAGTTATATTCTCGGTTAAATCTTGAGAGTGTCAGCGATTATGAGTATCCTTATGCTAAAACCACATGGGACTCGTTCGACTGCAAAAAAATAGTGATTATCATGACTTGTATCTCATCACATATGCATTGCTGCTGACAGATATATATTTGAAAATTTCAGAGATCTCAGCACTGAAAACCACGGCCTTGACCAACTTGATACTATTCTGCTCCGGAACTAAGTTTTTGGGATGCATTACTCTAATTTAGCAAAATTAAATTGGAATATTTTACAGACCCAGATATATTGTGTTTCAACGAGCCGAGAATCAGATGCAGAATAGGTGCAATAACGAAAAAGTATGCGAAAGCCAATAATAAATATTTACATGACTATGATAATACAGCGCCATATCTCGAAATCAAAAATCTTTATGGTTAGGCAATGTGCGAGTCTATACCATGAGGTGGTTTCAGATGTATCAATAAAAAATGGTTTTGGATCAAACATAAAATATATTTGATGATAATATTTATTTCATAGAAGTTGATCTTGATTATTCTGTTGATCGTCATGATAAGCATAATGATTATCCATTTTGTCCACAATCAATGATAATTGACTACAGTTACTTATCAGAAAAACAATGAAATTATTCTCATTGTAAATCTGTCACAAACTAGATCCAAATCTTTTTGATAAACGGCGATACGTTTTGCATTACAAACAACTGAAAAAGGCGCTTGATCATATGTTAGTGTTAAGAAAACTTCATCGAATTTTAAAATGTGATCAGTCATATTGGATGAAAGTTTGTATGGGCGTTAATACTAGCCAAAGAGCAGTTTCAACATCGGAATTGGAGAAAACCTTTATCAAGCTCATGAACAACATTGTCTTCAGCAATACTCTGGAAAATATCAGAAGGTGAGTCAATTATGAGATTGTTAATAACGTGGAACGTCGTAATTTTGTTAGTATGAAAATATTTAATAAAAATCTAGTAGCCGTTCATGAAAGAAAGACAAACTTTAAGTTGAACAAGCCAGTTTATGTCGGCATGGCAGTATTTGAGATATCAAGAAGTTAATGTAATCTTTTCACTATGATTTTGTTATGGTTAAGTGGCCTGATGCAGAATTGTTATTTAACAGACATTGACTCGCTAATGTACAAGATAAAATCTGATGATATTTATCAAGATTTTTACGATAGCTGAGAAATGTTTGATCATTTAGATTATCAAACAAAAAAAAAACAAACAAACAAACAGCGGATTTCACTGTGACAATAACAAACAAGTTACAAAAAAGTTTAAAGATAAAACAAACTTTGTTCCTATTGTCAAGTTTATTAGATTACGATGTTAAATGTATTGATTAACACTGGCAAATGATAAAGTTAAAAGACAAGCAAAAGGCATCAAATGAAATGCAGTAGGTAAGGTGATGGGATTGGATATTCATAAGGCTGTGCTAGACAGACTTTCTAGTTATGTTTGATGATGGCAATAAAATCTAATCGTCATAAAATTGAGACCGGTGTTATAATAAACTCCATGTTATATAATTTTCATGATAAGAGATATTACTCTGATGACATCAACACATTTGCGTTAGGATATAAAATGTTTGATGTTGACTTTAGCAAGGTCGAATTTTTAGATTGGTTATTACAATAAAAATAGTGATAGTAACATTTTATGTGAAACATAAAATAAAAACCGCAGTAGTGAACTTGAAGGGTAGTTTCTGAGTAAACCATATTTTGTTTGACGATGATAAAGATTTTCTTGATAGGTCACCGAATTAGGTAATCAATAATGAAATCGACGCTGTTGCCTCAACTACGTTATTTTGGTATTTGTTAGACTAAGCCGAGGAGGACTGGGGAAGGGATAAAAATCATGCTGTCGTCCAAATTAAAAAACATGGTTAGGTAACAAACCCCTTTGTGCTCACAACTCACGATCAATTTAGTATTACTATATATATATATATATATATATATATATATATATATATATATATATATATATATATATATATATATATATATATATATATATATATATATATATAATGCTTTACGCGTAAACCTTGATATATGCATGCATCCACTAGGCAGCATTCTGTGCAACGGACGTTCCTTTCTGTTTGCTCTAGAAACGGGCGTTGGATGGTGGCATTGAGTGATTGTCTGTCTAAACTTAGATGTAACCCTCATTACTTCTCACATCCTAGCCCTTCATATATCTTTGTATATGTGGATGCAGGTCAGTAACACTGCATGTTGACTAGTATGCTGGTCTGTATGACTGGGTTAGTTAGTAATGGCGGGTACTGGTCAGTAAAACTGAGTTTGTTTTAGTATGTGTGGGTTCTGTTTAGTAGGCTTGGGTGTTGGCGAATAGTTATATATTAGCCAGGCTTCTTGTTGGTTAGAAGGTGTGGATGTTGGTCATGAGATCTAGATGCTGGTCCCTTAGTGTGGGTATTGTTCAGTAGGTTTGGGTGCTAGTAAATATCATTGTGTACTTTGTTGCTTAGCAGGAACGGTATTGGTTAGTAGATGTGGGTATTGGTCAGTAAAACATTTGTTGGTTAGTAAATGGGAATAATGGTCAGTTATACTGTGAATGGGTTAGTATAGGTGGGTGCTGGTCGACAGGTATGGGTGCTGCGCAATTAAGCGTGTTGCTTAGTAAGTGTAAGTGTTGGCAAATAGGCATTGGTGCTGGTCGGTAGAGTGTGGTGTTTTGTTCAATGGGTGCATGTATGTTGGTCAGTCATTATATATTGACTTGTTTACATTTTTAGCATGACATTTCCTTTTGTCCTCATACAGTTCCATAATGCTAAACCTATAGACTAATGTTCAATTTCCAATTTTCGTATAACGACCCATTTCAAAACTGTATTCTTGGTGTTAAATTCCGATTGTCCGTTCAACAACAACAATTATTTGTCCATCTCCAGCCTTATTATTACTAATGTTCCAAACTAATTGATGGAATATTTAACACTATTATTTCGGGGCTGATTTCTACTGATGCTTAGGGTCATATCTTAAATACACCATTTTTTATTTGAATGTATTTGCCAATAGACAAAATATATGTTCTAAACATGCTTTGCGGATCTATTATTCAATATCTAGTCACTTCGACCAACAACGGTTGTCAGAACACAGAAGAAAAATAGGCCATCAATTTTACGTCATGACACACTATTCTTTCATCAAATGCCATAACATTCATCATAGACAATGCCTACAACACCCAATCTATGTTAGGAGTTCATTGGTTTAGACCTTTGGCGTCTATGTATATTTGCATGCGCTTTCTTTGCAACTCTTACAATAATATATGTATGACCGCCTGCAAGGGCCAATTGCTGACTCCAAATTTTCTACAGATTGCTTGTGTGTTTTTCCGCAAGTTCAAATATTTTCCCTTTCCAAATGCGCTTTAGGGGCCCCGAATGGCCGAGTGGTCTAAAGCGCTGACTGTTACGGATCACTGCCATCTCATCTCTGTCTGCGTGAGTTCGAGTCCAGACTCGGCTAACGTGGGTAAGTGAGAAAGCCTGCCAGTAGCTTCTCGTGGGTCGGTGGTTCTTTCCTGGGTTTTCCAGGGTTCTTCCTTCACCATTAATACTGGCCGCTATGTATAGCCTATCTTGTGCTGAAAAATGGCATTAACCCTACAACAATAACAACAACAACAACAACAAATGCGCTTTATAAATGCTGCTGGCCGAAGCTACCAAATCGTAAATTTAAAGAAGAAATTTAAGTTGCGAATCCTTTTTTTTTTGTAAAGGTGACACGCTGTTTTTATATTTTGTAACCAAGTAATTAAAATGGCTGAGAGTGGAGCGTATGTGCAGACTTGCTTAAAACTTACTTTGGACATTCAAACTTAACCTAAATATGCACGAATTAATATTTATAGATATAATTCGGATATCAGTGGCCGGCAGCGATAAAGTTTGGAAGAATCGATCGAAAATACGCCATGCCTTGCCTAAAGTTTTTGGTGCGGAAGCTAGAGCACGACATGGATACGAAACTATAGAACATAGTTGCACTCTGCTCCATTTCACTCCAAATCCTGGTGACATAAACCATAAATGGCCGTCAATAGGTGCAACACCAATGCAGAATGACGACAAATGCTACTACATTTCTATTAGTTGCTAACCTACAGTTAGACTGCACTAAGAGTTTATATGGTGTTTCGCGTATGGGCGTTGCGAAATGATGTCAGAAAATGTCTCCGAGAGAGAGAGAGAGAGAGAGAGAGAGAGAGAGAGAGAGAGAGAGAGAGAGAGAGAGAGAGAGAGAGAGAGAGAGAGAGAGAGAGAGAGGTAATAAAGACTGTATTTATTGTGCCATCCTTTATATAAAAAAGTACAAAATTGCGAAAAGACTATGTTTTATGTGACACGGACAAGAACGAGAGATAATCATATATAAATGAGAGATATAATAAGCGATCAATCAATAAATAATTTAGACAATTATCTCGTGTGTGTGTGAGGCTATGTGTCTGTAGGGTAGGTAATTGAAATTGTATTGATGGAGAAAACTCTGGTGGTAAAACGCCTTTACCTTCTGCTGTCATATATGGCATCCTTCCGAAGAATATCATCGAACTAATATATACACTACTAAAATCTAATTTACCTATCTTCCATCATGACACATTGAAGCGACCCACCTATTAATACATATATAATGACTTCATTCTGATCGTCTACACAAGCAAAACAAACTTTTTCTTTGAACCAAAGTCCAGCATTGAGTGATTAGACAATGCATCTTGTTGTTAGACACGAGTCAGTGACTTTATGCGTACTCGCAAGCATAAACATTGAGCAGGCCTCCTTTGCCAGCAATAAAGAGATGTCCCATTCCGTCACATGCCATACATCTGGGTCTGTCCAGGTCATCTCTGCGGGTCTGATACTCAAACATGTACTCCCCCTGTGGGTTCAGCACAATTATTCGACTCCGGCTGTAGTCAGAAACAAAGATGTTGTCAAACTGGTCAACGCAGAGACTTCCTGGAAGCCATGGCTTTGGTGTTTTGCCCTTTAATTTGAAATCTTTAATTGTTTTGCCACTTTGGTCGAAGATAATAACTGTGTTCGTAAGCCAATCTGAAACTATGATGTGGCCTTTGCTATTTCCTGTGACAAAGACTGGATTTTTAACTTTGGACCCCTTGACAGGGATAATGTCTTGAACAAGGTCACCATGGATGTCGTAGATCTGGAAGGAAATGTTCCTGTTGTTGGCAACGATGAAATATTGGTCCATCATAGAGGCCAGTGGATACGAAGAACCAGTGCTCTCGAGTGAAATCTTTCGTTTGAATGACTTGTCAAAGGAGATCAAATTCAACGATAGTTGATCACTGGAGGCCAGAGTGTCGTGGCAAGTTGCTAAACTTATTGGTTTACAGTTTGCAATCGTTTCCACAAAAGCTCCTTGTTTGGTGAATATTTTAATCTTTCTGTTTTCGTAATCTCCCACTACAATGTAATCACCAGGAAGGCAAGCTAGACCTGTGGCTCTTGCCTCAAATTCATCCTCCTTTGCCGTCATTGACAAACGTTTAACAAGATGCAGTGCTGCCACGTGCCTCGAACCGAATTTGATTGGAGCCTCGCTGTGACGAGCAAACTCTCGCGCGAACGTTAGCTCAAACAGGCCGATTCGATCAATATTTAGAAAGATATTTCTGAAACGAATATCCGGTGGTTTCCATTTCATAGGAGACTCGCCGGTTTTCTTGGACTGAAGGGCTTTCAATCTCTTTCTGATTATCGGCTCCAGGTAAAGAACCTCTTCATCTTTCCCATTCCCCACTAGATCATTGCAAAACTTAATGCTGTCTTCAATGACAGAGTAGACTTGCTGTATTTCTTTCTTCTTTTCATTACATAACTGTCTTTGTTCGTTCATGCTTCGCCCAAGACTTTCAAGAATTTCTGCTTTTTCCTTTTCTATTTGATCTATTAACTTCTTTGCTGTTCTCTGAACTCCCTCTGCAAGGTCTTTTTCTCGTTTTTCAATATCCTCAAGTGTGATGTTGACGCTGTTTTCCACCTTCTTTAAACCGCCTAATTTTTGTCCAAGATTTTGTGCGTTTGTCGCTATTCCTGATCTTCGAATCGTCTGAGCTTCTGCGACAGCCGTACAGCTGTGTCCTACATGATACTGCAATTGACATTCCCGACAGATGGGCACGAAACACGTTTCACAGAAGTACTTAATGATATCACTTTTGTGCTCTTTGCAAGGAATGACCCGCTTGGCTCGAATTGTCTTGTCATGTGACCCAGTTGCCACCTCCTCTAGTGGCTCCACCTTGTGCTCTATGGTCATGCGTGTCATACAATGAGCTTTGCTGCAATCATCACATAAGAAATCGCCACAATCAAGACAGGTGTAGATGGCAAACTTGTCTTTCTTCTGCAACTCGCAAATTTTGCACCGGATGTCCTTGGCAGTCTTCGCTGTATATATTGACAGCAAGCCATCGGTGAAATAGTTCTTTTCGAATCCATCTTCACCATTTTCTGGGATACATATGTCTTCGTCGCAGGTTGGGCAGTTTATGTGATCACGGGATTTGTTGCTGTCTAGAATTTGCACAAGGCACTTTCGGCAGACAGAATGAAGACACGGCAACAGTCTAGGATCTCGAAGGCAATCTTTGCAGAAACAGCAATCAAGGTTTCTGTAATCCTGCAGCGCTTGTTTAGCGTTCATATCAATATTCTTGGACATTTTCACTGAAAAAAAACAACAGTGATATACAGCCAAACCTATCTCACAAATAACCTGTATGAGGCATTTACTTGACTAAAATCCACATTTTTAAGGCTATGCGAATCATATACGTGCAATAAATGATTTAATAACCTGTCTTTATAGGTCAACTTTCATCATCAAATATTTTATACGTGTGGAATTATTTGGACCATTTTTAATTTGACACGTTTAGTTTTTTGCCGTCATTAAAACTGTATATCTAAATGAACAGATTTTTAAAACATAATATCCATACTTATATCGACAATATCTCAAAAGATGTTGTTTATGATTCATTTTGGTTGTTGTTGCTGTTGTTGTTGTTATAGAGTTTAACGCCATTTTCAGCACAATATAGGCTATACATGGCGGCCAGAATAACTGGTGAAGGAAGAACCCTGGAAAATCTCGGGAAGAATCACCGACCCACGAGAAGTTTTCTCGTATACACACATTAGCCGGACCTGATACTCGAAACCACGCAGTGATCAGGAACGGTGAGCGCTTTATCAGCAGGGAGGGTGAACCCTACAAATTTTTGCGACAAATTCGATTAAAGCCTCAGAATGCCAAATGGAGCCTTCCTACGAAATCTCATATTTTAACCAAAAAAAAAATTAAAGGCCCCATTTTACAAATGGAGCCTTAGCGATTTTGTCGCAAATACATTGTCATAACCACCCTCAAATTGCTGCCATCTACGTCAGGGTTCCATTTGGCGGTCAGAGACCTAATAATTCTCTGGTATTTGCATATAGGAATAAAAAAGATGACACTCCAGATTGGAACGTTGTTTCAATACCAACTGGGTCCTATCAAATTGAGCAAATTAATAATGAATTACAACGTAGAATAAAATCCATTACTAAAAAAGAATCAAAAATTGCGATAACAGTTCATGAACCAACACTATCATCTACAATTGAAATAGGCTCTCCTGGGTATGTTGTAGATATTTATAACAGTTCAATAAGAACAGTATTAGGATGGCCCGAAGATCCACCTAGAAGTGCTGGTAATTCCACGCCCGAGCCTGTAAAATCTGATTATGTCACTGATGAAATAGGACCTGAAAATCCATCAAAAACTTATAAAAAATTCGAGGATATAAACTTTACAAAACGATATCGATATAAGAATCAATATGGTGAAGATGTGTGGAGAATTCCATTTTTTAATGATTATATCCCACAGGAAGGTGAAATTCTGGAAATACATGAAACAAGTCCAACATTTGTAGATATTAAAGATCACATCCTTGATAGAATGAATAATGATTTTTTGTTGTTATTACCGTCGTTAAGATCTGGCTTTCTTACACAAGCTGAGTTTACTAGTGTAGTCGCTGCGGGTAATAAAATCATCGATGACATGGAAATATTTAATTCGAGGATTACTAATCTCTTCACTGATGAAAATAGCCCGATTTCAAAAACTAGCTCAGCTCAAGATTATAAAAAAAAATATAAATGAAAATCCAAATTATAAATTACCAGGATATAATGTTCCCGAGTTAAAGAAAAAACTCAGAACTGCCATCGACGAAGGATTTAATAAAATTTATCAATCATGGAAAGATAACCAGCCGAAGCCTATTATCCTCACTTATAATAATTCCCCCGACGGCGACGGTAGACATATCACACCGAACAATGTGAATATTTCATCGGTGATCGCACTTAATTTAACGTGTGATGTAATCGAAGGAAGTTATCAAATTAATATGGAACAATCAAATCAAGCCCGACAAGGTTACATTCTTTATTCATTTTCACCAACAGCACCCCCCGGATTTTTAATTGTTGAGAATCCGACTAATCCAGTCTATATGCAATGTCAAAATGATTTACTAACTAGAATTAATTTTACACTCACCGATCAGTCAAATAATTTAATTGATCTACGTGGTGAAGTATTATCGATTAGTCTGTTTGTGAAAAGCTAACAAATAAATTGTATTAATCAGCAGCAGGGAGGGTGAAATGACAACATATTTGCGACGTAGATGGCAGCAATTTGAGGGTGGTTATGACAATGTATTTGCGACAAAATCGCTAAGGCTCCATTTGTAAAATGGGGTCTTTAATTTTTTTTGGTTAAAATATGAGATTTCGTAGGAAGGTTCCATTTGGCATTCTGAGGCTTTAATCGATTTTGTCGCAAAAATTTGTAGGGTTCACCCTCCCTGACGTAGATGGCAGCAATTTGAGGGTGGTTATGACAATGTATTTGCGACAAAATCGCTAAGGCTCCATTTGTAAAATGGGGCCTTTAATTTTTTTTGGTTAAAATATGAGATTTCGTAGGAAGGCTCCATTTGGCATTCTGAGGCTTTAATCGATTTTGTCGCAAAAATTTGTAGGGTTCACCCTCCCTGCTGCTGCTTTAGACCACTCGGCCACTAGGGCCCTATGATTCATTTGGCTAATGATAGTTATTTCAAGCTCGATGGATTCAGCAAGGGATTGGGATGCCAGTTATTGATTGACATAACTAGAAAAAACCGACACCAAACAATGCAAAAAGTGCATTTTTGTCGTCTTTTTAAAAAATTTTTTATATAGTCAAAGGGCTTTTGATTCTTACGGAGTCTATGTCATAGCAATTATGTTACAGAGATATACAAGGCAAACAATAAACACAAAACATTGAATTTACAAAACTTCACATAATTTCCGATCTTATAGAAGTATTATTTCAGAATTGTGGATATATTGATGTATTGGTTTGAATTGCAATGTTGAAATGGCAGCATAGCTGGTATTGACCAATAAAAGAAGCGACATCTATTTCCAATTAGAAAGTGATGTAGCCGTAGATTATATTCCGAATAATTTATTGTTCCTTTATTAACAGTAGCACAATAATGATGTTAATACCGACAAAATCGATGAAAAAAATAATTATTGGTAAGGAAATGAATAATGAACTAAAATGAATTAATCATCTAATTGAAAAGGATGGGCTCTAACACAAGGATTTTTTTAAAAAAAAATTACATTATTTGCTTCTAGGTGCTCGTTTGTACTCCTGATTAAAGCTGCTTAATTTCAGTATCCGTAGGCGGTTATCCAGTCTAATCTAAGAAGATTAATCCGTTAATGTAGTTTACATTTTCTTTGACAGACTGGATGCCAGTAAATCTTTTACATGACTAGATACAATCATTCTCCACCTGCATTTTTAAAAAAAAAATTGGAGCATGTATGCTCAATATTTTGCATGTCGCTGTGCTAGATACCATATTTTGATGATGTTGTTTTCTCCTTTTCTTGTCTTTATGTAGTTGCCTTTGACAAAGGCTCATTGAAGGTCAAGGCTAGTAATAAAAAGTCAACAAGCAGTTTTGTATTCTTATCGTATATCTTATTAATATAGCTTTGTTGCATGAATCGAAATTTTGTTGCTATTTTTTATGAAACACGTGGCAAACGCTCATACGCTCACATGTCACTGCTTTTTAAATATTTCATAATTTAAAAATCAGTGACACGTGGGCATACACACACACCACTCACACACATACACACACGCACACACACACACACACACACACACACACACACACACACACACACACGAGGCATGCTAGTTTTGACGGCATGCCAAAAACTATAATCCCACGACCACCATCAGACTCACCCCTTCCTCCATAATCTATATATCACTATTTTTTTCTAGTAATGTGAGGTCATGACAAATCTTATAAATTTTTATAGACATCATATAAATATGAATTCGGCGAAAAATTAAAAACGAAAGAATGAGAATGTTTCTTACCGTTCACTATCCCTTTCTCCCCGATTCTTATTTCAGAAGTGAATTAGCCCATTATTGGTTCTAATCGTTGGTAGCAACCTTTATTTCGGCGATAGCTTAAGTAAATATGGTGCTAAAAGGGGAACTGATAGCGACATAAAGTCATACCAACTAAATTGACGACAAACATACCTTGATAAGTTCGTGTTGGCGATATTCACCCTGTATTTCAATTTGAATGTCTTGCCAATGCCAATAAATATTAATGTGGCAAATACTTTAAGGCTCAATGTGTTTTCTTTATCTCCAACATAAACGACGCTTGTTACTAGCATAATTAGGAAGAAAGCTATATATTATAATGTAATCTGGGATGTATTTTTACGACTCTATGGGTGTTAAACTAGCTCATAGAGAAGAGCAAAAACCAACACGTTTTGAAAAGTTCAACTAATACTTTATTTTCCTAGAAAACATAAGTGAAAATTTAAAAAGAACTTGCAGCAAGGCGAATTAAATCTCCAACAAATCTTAAAAGGTTTATCACCAGTCATCATGAATAAAGATCTAATTAAATTCCAGTGGTATTCCAAATAAGATCCAATGCTGAAGGTGCTGACATGCCTGCAATCTTGAATGTACTAATAGCCTGAAGTGTGATGATGTTTCAACAGTGTTTTGATGACTCACAATTATATAATCCAAGATATACTTGTTTTATTTCATTATAGTTCCAAATAAATGTGTTTGTCCAATAATATAATAGACGAGCACTTTGTATTTCCAATGAATAATAATTTGACTAAGAAAAAAAATTCTAACCTATATTGAATAAGTAAGAGTATACTTGACCTAGGTCACAATTAGAATGTTCTTAAACAATCTATTATTTAATGGAAAATTCCGTTCCAGAAGATTTTGTTACTAAAATTATAATAACATTTTAAAATAATGCCATTGACATAGACCATGATGATGATCCTAATATTTAAACCACACTCTTATGAAAATATTAGTTACGTTTAATTTGTTTGCCAAAATAAAACATAATCATTGTATTTAATCAGGAACATAGTGAACTTGATTCTGGACAAGGTCAAGTACAAAATACAATTTTTCCATAGCATTTAATGAATTAAAACAACTAACAAACAATGCAAACTAAATATGCATAATAGTTTATTGTCTTATAAACCTATAAGTGCTTTTGTAAGTTTTGTCACAGCTTCTCCAAGTTGGATATATTTATAGTGCTTGACAATAAACTTCACATCTTCACATGGAATTTGGGTTGTAACAGGCAAAAAGAAGAAGAAAAAAAATAATATTCTAATACAGTTTGGTATTAGCATTGTCTCGTGAACATGGCCTTTTACGGATTAAGTTATCGCCCCTGACTGATCATCCTTCTTTCTTTGGTATCTGTAGAATAACGTTACCAAAATGTCAGTAAAATCTCTCACGCGTTTTACGATTGATTACATCTTGAATGAATTCTATCTGTTGCGTTCTGAAATAGTTTTTGTATAGATTATAGCCCCTGATTGCCCATCCTCCTTGTTTGATTTCAGCAGCAGCATAACATTATTAAGTTCTAATGTATTTGCTGCTGTATATTGCTGACGCTGTTAATAACGTTAAAATGTAAATAAAATTATATTGAATTATAAATCGTGAAAATCTGAAATAAATACCATTTGAAAATTAATTAAGATCAAGATAAAGACAATATGAATTTGCAAATAAAGAACGACTTTGTACATTTCTTGTTATATTTTTGTTTTTGTTTTTTTTTTACGCCAGCATCTCAGGGGAATTTACTCTGCATACCACCAATGACGGTTTATTATAATATTTCAATGTGGTGTTTCTCTGGAATGACGGTAACATACTTATTATTTTTAGTTAATTTTAAACAGTTAATAATTATCTCATTTTAATGAATTTTGTTTTCAAAACTTTATATTGTTCATTTTGCTGTGTTAAATATTGTGAGTCACACTCTGCTAGAATTATCATCAGAAATTAAAGAATATAAATTGAACTCTGAAACAGTATAAATGTAATAATTGTCATGTAAACAAAGCAACAAAAAAACTAGCACATTTTTAAGATAAAAATAAACATTTGTAAAAGTACCCAAATCTATACTGGTGTTGGCTTCATTTATCAATCCAACCCGTCCTCAGATAGCTCCTCGACCGATTATAGGTGGCACCCGGGTATTTAAAAAATGGGATCGACGACATACTACTCTCGTTCAAATTGCATGCTAAAATTCAGGAAATAGGAAAGTGGTGATCTGACTTGCGTGAGTTTTCCTTACTTATGCTACTGGTCTTTTTCACGGCAGTCATCTGATGTAGTGACTATTAGCAATTTCTTTTGTATCCTGCGCAGAGCCATAATGTTGTTCACCCTCAAAATTGGGCGACAAATTATTGGACCCACGATAAAAATGGTATTTCCCTGGCTACTGTTCATGTGCAATACCAAGGGAATAGATTTTTATTACAAAATGTTGGTCACGCAGTGCAATCCGGAACGACTGTCACTGACTAGTGAACAAGTGGGTACGATGCCATATTTTCTTTAGCCTGCTGTGGTACGGTGGCTGGCAAGCACATGAAGGCCACTTGGACCAATCCTGTTTTACTAAAGACCTTTCCATTGTGGAAATCCATGGGTACTTTCTAAGTCTTCGGTATGTCAAATTAATAGTGTTGAGGATAGCCATAAGCACGATTGTATTGTAATAGGTAATGGCGGTACACACCAGCCCATACATCTAAACTTGATGTCGGTAGTATAAAATAATTGTTTAAAAGCATTTGAAGCGACTGACAGCAATGCTGAAACCATGCCAGAAAATCGGGGGCGTTCCTGCCCAGAATTATCGGGTCAGTGGTGTTCTATTTTCTGACCAACGCTGGTACTTGTCATTACGATTTACCATTGTCCGCTCTCTCTCTCTCTCTCTCTCTCTCTCTCTCTCTCTCTCTCTCTCTCTCTCTCTCTCTCTCTCTCTCTCTCTCTCTCTCTCTCTCTCTCTCTCTCTCTCTCAGTAGTTGAGAAAGCTTGGTGTTCTGCGGACATCCTTAATAAATTATCTAAACCAAAAACACAAAAACCAAATAGCAGATTATCATCGTTGTTTAGGCCGCTTGTTAGTCACGCATTTTGGTATTTTTCAAAGATTTTTATATTGATTTTATTAGGCCTTGAAGCTTACATAGATACAAATTACAATAATTTCTCACGACCATATTTTTTTTATAAAAAAAAGCCGCATGCGGACCTATTTTAAGGAAGGTTTAATGCTCGAATCTGTATGATAGTAATTTCCACATATACACCAAACTTTACTCTCAACGTACTAATAGTTTTGGCCAGAAAGCCTATGCTACAAATTATTTCATTCTTAGAGAACTTAGGGTTTTAATACAAAATAAAACTTTAAAAAGAATTTTGTTGTAGTACTACTTCCAGATAATTCCTTGCGATAATCAGCTTTTCAAACACTAATTCGAGGAGTGATATAACTCGATTGCACGCAGATTATAGATTCCGACCCCTTCCTACATTTGAGAGATTTCTTAAGCTAGTAAGCTGATAAATATTCAAGCCGCCAATAATGATTTCTGATGAACAAACGACGTTTCACCTACAATACCTTTGTGATAAAGAACTATTTAAGCACTGCATTGTGCTTAACGTGACCAGTCACTCAGATGTTTAGCTGGTGAGATGTTTATTTTCACAAATGAGACATTTATTCCTGTTAGTGCTTTAATTAATGAAAATATTGATGAATCTCCAGATTAGATACGTCATTGATGTCGATGAATTGCTACTAGTTATACAAAATAGAGCTTATTTGTCACCTATTACAAATTCTGTCTGTTCTTCGCAAACTAAGTGACTCTGTGACGTCATTTGTCTCGTAGCCTATTACATGTAGTTTTATTGGTGACTTTACCACATGTTACATGTCTTGTAAGGCAACTGTTATTTACCATACTTCCGTATTGACCAATAGAGTACTGTGAAACCCATATTCAGAAACACCTGCCCAAAAACAAACATAAATATTGGGAGACAAAGACCCTCACTATAAAACGGTATCTCTTGAAATTATTTCGATTTCAAACAGGTTTCCAAAACATATCCAAACAATAAACCAGTTGTTGGATGAGTCTTGGCGTTATCACTGACACAACTTTAGGTATGTACGTGAATACGAAGATGACATATGGATATTACAGTTTAAACATACATATATCATCAAATACACGGATAAGAATTATGTTCAAAAAAGTGTCAATGTAATTATAATGCAATAGTTGCAGCTGATCGTACAACCAACATATTTTAGGGTTGAAATGAAGATAATCTAATAAAATTCCTTTAGATGATAGTACCGTCTAAGCTATTATAGCTAACAAATAAGACAAATACAATGTAATTTTAGCTGGATTTTTTAATCTAGTGAATGTAATTAAATTATAATCAAAACATTTCATTCATTTATATCATTATAACATTAATGCTGGTATTTATTGAGCTACATATTCTTACATGAAATTCATGGTGGACGTGTGTTTGATCACGCAATAACGCAATAACGCATACGTTGGATTTATTATCACCAATAAATATATAACGACGTAAAGTAAAGACATAATTACACTCAACAATACCATTGTTATATCAATTATGGCAAACATTGAGGAAAATCTTTCTTAGGAGAGGTTCAATAATAATAATAATAATAATAATAATAATAATAATAATAATAATAATAATAATAATAATAATAATAATAATAATAATAATGATAATAATATTAATAATAATAATATTAATAATAATAATAATAATAATAAATGATTAATAATAATAATAATAATAATAATAATAATAATAATAATAATAATAATAATAATAATAATAATAATAATAATAATAATAATAATAATAAAAGATAACAGCAACAACAATATTTTATTAGTTTAACATTTTTAGTGATTGTAGTCAGATCTCTTGTTTACATTGTTGAATGAAGAATGTACCTTCGCGAATATAACAGTATTAATACAACTTCATCACCCTAATTTTAACGAGGAATTTACGCGTGGGTTTGGGTAAATTAGCAGTATTATGGAATTATAGGGTATCGTTTTAAGAAGGGGAGAATACACACATTTCTATATTTAAAAAAAAAAACATCTTGTCATCGATGCAATGATGGTTAAAATATGAATTGCGATAATATGACTTCAATACTGTCAGATAATAGGTAACTATTGAAGAAAAAGGAACCAAAAGAAATGAATACTGTTTTCTATAATCAAGATAAGATGCGTCACGCATATAATTTTGGTATTGTCCGTTACATAAAAGTTATGTCACAGATGAAAGTTTGATTTGCTTTCATAATAAAGTTAATGACAAAGATGAAATTTTGATTTTGTCCTTTACATAATGAAGTTTGTGTCACAGATTTTGTTCTGTATATAATGAATGTTACAAATTTTAAAAGAAACACTATTCCATGTATTCCTCATTTCCGCAGCAGCTTTGAAATAGGACATAATCAACCAATGAATGTAACCTGTCAAATTCAATTTAAATCAATAGTCCACCTGTGGAATGAAATACAAAAACAAAATCGTCTACAGTACATACGTTAAAACAATTAGAGCATATGTCAAACTTAAAGCGTTGTAACCAAAGAAAATATTGGAGTGAGATATCTTAGTGATGAAAATCTTTAGGACAATGACGAAGGGAGGTTGTGTTTGTTTCTACAAATGTCCTTGACTATATATGTATTAATTTTTCTATTGTGCCTTTAAAATAAATCTTATTAAGCTGCTATTTTTAACTGATTTCTTTTGTGAAAACAATAGAAAAAGAATTTCGAGAAAATAAAACAGATGCACAAAACATACTTATTTAAATGCACGTTTTGATTTTTCTTAGGTACATTTGAACAAATAAAGAAGTTTCCATTTTTAGTAATTTAGACTATATTACGTATACACATATACATGTATTATCTTCATTTAAACGGAAAAACAAAGCACCAAATTCCAAAAAAGTTCCATTTCAGTTATATTTTGATATTTCGATCAGAATGACAAGTACACTGTTGATATTGTTAAATAGAAGTAGTGATCATTTGGCAGCCATAGCATAAACGAAACAATATTAATTTTTGCAATAAACCTTCATAACATCAATGTACATATTTAGCTAGAAAACTTTAAATTGGAGTGCTCAAAATTTAAATTTGTGAAATCTCAATCCGTCTATATATTTTAATTTTCAAAGTTAAAGATATGACGACTTTTGCAAGTTGTAATAATCAATAGCTACGTGACTTGAACAAAGTATTCGATTGATATATGGTAAATGGCATTTGTACATTCATCGCAATGACCCGGATAATGATCATTCATCAATACCAAACACGCCATTTTTGTATCTCTAAATAAATGTAATGACTGGCTTTTTTGCATCTATAATTAAATGTAATAACTGCTGAAACATTGCTTTCTAATGAAATAAACATTCATAAAAATCGAAGTTTCATAATAGAGCACAAAAATGTCAGATATTCATGTTCTCTGTGTATTCGTGGTATTTTTCATAGCGTTTTGCTTCCGGTTAATTATTCTGAAAAGCAAGGTGATATTACTTTGTGTATTAGGCTTGTAGCATGATGATGTAAATGACCTTTGGATTTAAATATGGGAAGCCGTTTCTTTGAGTGATAGAAAAATATTCATTCCAACACAGCCTAAATTTTGACACTTATTTTGATGTAAGGAATAATGCTGATAAAATAACAATATCTGCCGAGTTGGTACACCTCTCTATCAAACCCAAAATTATTTTTTTTATCACATTCTGCAAGAAAACTTTGAAAAATCTGGTCCGACAACTTAACTTAATTTTACCCAACGGCCATCGTGTAAATAAATTGTAAGCTTTTATTCTGAACAAACTCGGAAAAGGCGCTTCACATGGACCTAACTTCATGTTTGAAGCTTTCTATAATATCGATAACTGATCAAATCATCAGAAAAGGGCATGTTAGAACTAGAAGTTCGTACCGTATTTCTTCTGCGTAAAAGCGCATATTCAAAGACGTAAAAGGAATGAAAAGATGATAAGTTTTATTTCCAGTCTACGATCAATAAGGCACTCAATTTCTTGACTATAGTAAAAACTTACTCTTTGTTTATCAACTGAAAAATTGATAAATGTTATCATATTTACCAAAGTATGAAATTTCCTAAGATCATCAAATTTTGATCAAAGAAAATAAGAAATGAACAACCACTGTTGCATTGCACACCGATTTTCGGTCCTTCTCGACCATTTGGCAAATTAGTTAAAACTCTTAAGCCAATTGAGATGAAACCGACTATATATATATATATATATATATATATATAGATATATATATATATATATATATATATATATATATATATATATATATATATATATATATTTGTGTTGGAATATAAGGTCTGAATTATCTTGATCAATATACTGATCAATATACTACACGTACAAAATATCTCGGCACTAAACAGTTGGGTATAGGTTTAAGAGAGTTGGTGCTCTATAGTTTCGTATTTTGCATAGTTTTAGATTTTTTAAAGATAAAGAATTTCCAAGGTTTTTCTCACTGGTTTCAGTGCCTTTAAAAAACACATGCATATCTTAGGTATTGTCTGAAGTACTTTTAATTCCCTTTTTTATGTATGATTGATAGGTGTAGTATGACTTATGAAGTATACAGCTTGACTTAACTTCAAATATGCACCTATTAAAAAAAAAACAGATTGCTTCGCTTGGTCATTTTCATTTCCTGGACATCAGAGGTAAACTGCAAATAAAACAGCCGATAACTATAGGTTTAGTTTACTTT